>NDGN011157099.1:0-16729 GCA_002564285.1 Tympanoctomys barrerae | reverse complement strand
TGAACTCAGGACCTTGTGTTTGCCAGGCAAGTGCTTATTCTACTGAGCTATCTCCCCAGCCCCTGGCTGAGTCTTTTTATAAGAGATTGAAATTCAATAGTGCCCTCTTCATCAGAGGTTTCTCTTTCTATTCTTTTACCCATAGTCTAACATGATCTGTAGATGCTGTATTTATTCTGATTCTCTCAAAAACCATACTCAGATAACAGATAGTGCTATAACTGTTCTCTTTTATTATTCCTTATATGCCTAATTTATACATCAAACTTCCATAGAGTTATGTGTATGAGAAAAAAGCACAGTATATATAAAGCCCAGAAGCTTCCAAAAATTACTAGGGTGCCTGGGAATCCGTGCCAGCAGCTCAGGAGATGTTGCTGCAAGTTGTCATGAATACCTCACATGCAAAAGTGCAGAAATCTCAGGTCACTATTCTGATGAAGGAAAGACTTAGAGTATCTCAATCCCTGGTTTAAAAATACAGAATAAAGAATTGTGAATGGAAATTACTCTTAAAAATGAAGAAGCATCTTGCTTGTGAGAGATTGTTGGAACTCAAAATGTGCTTTGACTCAATTTTTAGCTGGGAAAGTCACAAAAATAAAGCCTCATATTTCAAGATGGCTGTGTTCAAAATAACGTGGCTTCTCTGGAACACAGCTCAGAGCAAAGGATGCTGTTCAAACCACAGAGACGTTTTAATAGCAGATGTTTGCGACACAGACCGTTAACCCCAAACAGTGAATAAGGCTTTACCAGCTGGGCATTGGAGAGGCTGTTGTTTGTGTCAAGAAATCCAGACTTCCTGAGTGTGCACTGGAGATTCAATAGCTCACTGCAGAAAGCTGCAGAGCATGAGCCATCTGACGGCAGACTAGTGACCGTGATGGACACTTTCTAAGTGTTTATTTACTTGATACTGAATACTTTTTTTATTTTATAGTTTAATTCCTACTTACCTTACATTTTAGGAATTCTAGAGCTCACAAGGTAGCTTGGTGGCATAAGTACCTCCCTGGCAAGTGCAAGGTCCTGGGTTCATCCTCTAGTACCAAAAGAAAAAAAAAGGCCAGTTGACAAATGCTATTCTCTTCTAAAGTTCATGTGAATATGCAAGTAGTTCTATTTTTAATTTTGTAATTGACTCAATGTAGTTATGTGCATATATGTTGGAAGCCATGATTAAATAATACTAATTGAATTTATCCACTTGCTCATAAATTATAATCCCATTCTGGAATCTCTGATAGTCAAAACCAAGCCAGCTGTGGCAGCACACACCTGTGGCAGCACACACCTGTGGCAGCGCACACCTGTGGCAGCGCACACCTGTGATTCCAGCACTCTGCAGGCTGAGGCAGGAGAAGTGATGCAAGATCAAGGCCCACCTGGGCTACATAGGGAGTCCAAGAATAACCATGCCTCAAAAATGAAATGAAACAAAATCAAATCGAATGTGGTATTTCCCAAAACATAGGAACACCTATTGCCACAAGTGAAGAGGACAGCATACTCTACACATTTTACATGACATTATTTAGACAATATAAGTTATGCTTGAAAGGTAGGCTTGGAAGGTATGCTCTTGTTCATCATTTGGTTCAGTGTAGCTTTACAAATAAATTATGCTTATATTAAATTATATTTTATATGAAACATTTTTCAGCTAGATGCTTTATAAACTATACATATTATAATATCTGATTGATATAGACATCCATTTCATATGCATTATCACATACAAGTATAATCATGTTACATATCTTATTTTTAATATGCATTTATTTTGGTATTATGCATTGAATCTAGTATCTTCTAGTCTGAAACTGACTACACTCTTAGCCCTATAGCTCTTATTTTTTAAATAGTTACAATAGTTACAATAAAAGCAACAGTAAATATTGTCTAGTAAATATATATGTATATTTATATACATATATGTATATTTATATACATATATGTATATCTATATACATATATGTATATCTATATACATATATGTATATATATGACAAGGTACAGGGTGTACAGGGTTTCACTGTGTAGATTGGACTCATAGCGATCCTCCCGTTTTCAGTCTCCCAAGTTCTGGGATTACAGGTGTACACTACTACACTCAGTCTCCATCACCATCTCAGTATGCCCCAGGAGTGGGATCCAGCATGGCAGGCCCGGGGATCAATGGTAAATATTTTAATAATTGTATTTTTCCATGTTAATATATTAATATACATATACCACATGAACTTGGAAATTTGAGGTGAGAAATTAAATTTTCTATGTATAATATTTGATTAAGGGCTGGGGATATTGCTCAGCAGCTTAAGTACCTCCCTGGCAAATGCAAAGTCCTGGGTTTGATCCCCAGTACAAAAAAAAAATTAACAAAATATTCTGCTACTTTGAAATTAAAAATACTGTCTATTAAATAAAAAAACATAAAAACAAAGCAACTGATTTTGTTCTTTCTAGGTTTAAAAGAAGCAAGGATACTATAAGTGGTTATTCTAAAACTGGCATCATAAAGAAATTGCTTTAAATGAAAAGACAGGACCAGGGAGATAGCTTAACAACATAGCGTCTGTTTGGATGTGTAAGATCCTGAGTTTGATTTCCAATACCGAAAAATAATTTAATTAATTAATGAAATGAAAAGACGTTACTAAAATAGGAGTGTTTTTTTAAGTGTGTATAATTTAAAAACAAGCAAATGAAAAAAATCCAATAAAGAAACCATATTGTACAAGCAGTAAATACAATAAAATCTAGAGAAAACTTAATCAGTGGCATGGAAAAATGAATGAAGATCCCTTCCCAACGAGTACAGGCAAGACCTGGAAAGACCTATCAGTATTCAAGGTAGAAAAATAATAATCTAAAAATGGCAGTGTTTTCAAAGTTCAAAGTAGGCCATCAAGTGAACAGTTGAGATAATGTTCCTGATGTTACCTGACCCATGATTTGGATAGTATTTTTCCATATAATTATTTAGTGACATTCATCACTGGAAATAATTTCTTAGAAACACATTTAGGAATATATTTCTTTCCTAGTGTGGCAACACACACACACACACACACACACACACACACTCAAAAGAGATGTATTTGACTTACTAATAACTCTAAATTTTCCTCACTGTTAAATTGGCTGTTAGTTTTTCCTTTATGATGTTTTCATCAGATTTTTGTATCTGACCATTGTAACAAGTGTAATTTCCTCCTTTCATGATCTAAGATTCTAAAATGTTGGCATTATCCACCACTTCGAATTTATTTAAACTTTCCTGTAAAATGCCATGGAGCATATATCCGCCCTTTCTAAGGGCAAATCTTTAAGCAGTCTTTTTTTTTTTTTAAGTTTTTCTAGGTTATGGTTTTAGTCAAATTCACTATTTTCCAGGGTCGATTCTGGCACTTTATAGTTCTCTTCAAAATTGTCTAACTTTAAACTTTTTCAGTATAAAGCTGTGATTGTGCTCTTTGAGAATGGTATTTTAATCTCTTCTAGACCCACAGTCATGACCTCCTTTTTTCATTTTGACTGTGTGTTTTTTCTCCTTTCTCTCTCCTTTGTGCCTTCTTTCTTTATTTAGCTCTTGATCATATTTGCCAAAGGCTTCTTCATCTTATTGATCTTTTCAAAGAAGTGGCTTTCTCTTTATTGGTCAATTCTGCTGTTTTTATTTGTGTCTTATTTCATTAATTTCTTGTTGTAAATACATTAATTTCTTCCTTTTAAGGAACTGTACAGAGATTTATTTCATTGTTCCTTTACAATTTTATGAAACTGTAGGTTTAGTTCATTTATTTCTATTCTCATTGCTTTTTATAATTAAATGCATATCTATATTGTTTTTCTGTCCATTTGATCATCTGTCATTTCAGTGTCATGTGCAGTATCTCCCTTAAGGGCCCCAGGAAGTGAAGTATGTTAGACTTGGGGCCTCTGACAGCGACTGATTGAATGCAAATCCTAGCTCCACTACCTAGCAGTTGTATGGAATTGGCGCATTATGTAAGTTCCCTGTATTTTAAATTAGATTAATTATAGTTCTGATTACATAAGGTATTGTGAGAATTAAATATGTGGATATAAGTCAAAATTGGATGGTAATTCTATGTCATAAGCTTAGAATAAATACCAGGTAATAATTTTAATGTCAAGATTGTCACATAGACCAGAATAGTGATCTCCACTTTATCTATACAATAAAGAGGTTATATAGAAGTCCTAAGTAGGTGGGATGCTTTTAATTGAGGGATATTTTGTTCAGTTGTAAAATTACTTCTATGTAGCCATTACACTTGATTTGAATGTTATCAACTTCTCGAATATTTCTTAGTCATACTATAAGCACAGCTAATGTTTATGAAGATATGTCATGCGGTTAAAAGAAATTTGCAACTTATGCGTACGTGTGTGTGTGTGTGTGTGTGTGTGTGTGTGTATACACAGGTAAATAAGGTCTCTGTTCAGGTGAGCATATTATTGTTTAATCCCAAGCCCCTATAATGAAACTGGAATATATGAGGATCCAGAAAGCATGTGGCCTAGGCCACCGTAGCATTTCTGCTTCGGCCAGCTTTCAGCAGTATCCGCAGAGGCAATTTCCTGTTTCTGTTCTTGGCTGAGTCTTCTCTCTTCAGTTTTATTTGTTTTCTAACTTTCAGGACTTCATTACAACTTTTGGTCCAGGGAGAGAGCTTAGTTTGGTTGGGTTTTTTTGTTATCTTGTTCTCTGAATTTCACACTGTTTCGAAATACTTGAGACAGGTCGGCCAAATAGCTCAGTGGATTAAAGTGCCTGCAGGCAGGTGCAGGGTCCAGGGGTTCGATCCCTGGACCTGCCCCGCTGGATCTGCCCCCAAGGCGTGCTGAGAAGGCCATTGAGACTGGACATGGTGGCGCACGCCTGTAATCCCTGCTCTTGGGAGGCTGTAAGCAGGCGGATCACCATGAGTCCGATCTAGTAGTGAGACCCTGAGCACCCTGTAGGCCCTTGCCTAAATAAATAAATAAATTCAAATAAAAAATAAAAAACAGAAATACTTGAGACAGGAGGCTAAAGCTAAAATTTATGCTCAACTTGCTATCTTAAAAGAGAAGTCAAAATATGCATTCATTAAGTACATATGTTATAAATCATTATTGAATAGAAAAGTGAAATTACAACTATTTGTTAGATATTCCTACTAATAAAAAGAAATATATATATATATATATATATATATATATATATATATATATTTCAGACCTGGGGATTGAACTCAGGCCCTTGTGCTTGCCAAGCAGGGCCTTACTCTACTGAGCTATCTCCCCAGCCCCTAAAAATGATTGACACATAAAAATACATAAAATAAATTAAAACATGGTAATGACAAAGTGTAGCAATTTTTCTTTTAGTTTATTTATTGTGCGTATTTTACCTGTTTTATAAGTTTGCTCTCCAAACTAAGTTATTATGTCATTACAGAGAGAGCAGAAGTGTAAGAAAAGTGAGCAAAAGCTGACTGAAATGTTCATGCTTCTGGCTTCTCAGCGTCCAAAGGCTCAAGTTGGTTACTAAGTGGGCTGTAAGGATTTCAGATAATGATGTAATGTGGCTTTCCTGTACACTCATTAGACTTTCACTCTGATAAAATTGCTAATGTATCTTTGCCATCCTTCCCTGAAAAGTTTTTAAGTCTGTCACATATTATCTCCATGAAATTTAGTACATTGGAGTCAGAAGAAGTTGCATTCCAACATCTGACCAGGCTCAAAACTAAGACTTATCAAGAATATCTAATTCCTAGGGGCTGGGGAGATGGCTCAGTGGAATAAGCGCTTCCCTGGCAAGCTCAAGAGTCTGAGTTCAATTCCCGGTTCTGCAAAAAAAAAAGAATATCTAATTCCTAATATTGAAGGAAAAACTAATTTTCTCACATCTTAACTATTAACATTAGGCGTGGGACTACTATGGAACAAAGTTGCCATGTCATTATATTATTTTTATAAATCTATGTATTATTCTGTTTGTATTTAAATCAGTGCGGGGGCCGGGAGATGGCTCAATGGAGTAAATGCTTCCCTGGCAAGCACAAGGGCCTGAGTTCAATCCCCAGTTACCCCCCCCAAAAAAAATCAGCCTGGAAACAAATGTTTCATTTTCTTATTTTTTTTCCTTTATTAATTTATAATTATCTTCCATCTCATTGGATGAACTGTGATCAAAACCACTTGCACATTTCCCTCCAACCAGATATATAGACCTGAGTTATTATAGGATTTTCTGTTTAGTCCAGTACTGATGGAATATATATATATATATATATATATATATATATATATATATTCATGACTTAGAAGGTCTTATACTCTTGTCACATTCCAAGCAAATTTCCGTAAGTCCTGGTGGTGGTTCTACTGCCTACATCTTGGATGAGTATCTTTTAGAAACCCAAATCTAAGACAATGTGTGCTCTAATGGAATCCTCTCTTTGGAAAATGCAAGTATTCAAACTCTACTGCTCAGGTCAGTAAAGCGCACCACAATATTATTTTCACCTGTTCGTGAATTGGGTAATATCTTTCGGGCTTCAGTGGATTCAGGTTCTATTTATGTCTCTGGATTCCTAATATGAGTAAATCCACTGACTTTTCTTGTTCACTCTCTTATGCTTAAAATAATTTTTAAAATATATTTAAATATTTTGGGCCAGTCAGATAGCTCAGCATATTAAATGGCTGCTTAGGCAGATGCAGGGACTGCAGGTTCTATCCTCAGGCCTGTCCTGCCATTCCCATTCCCAGGAGCACTGAGGTGGTGATTGAGACTCGGCCTGGTGGCATGCACCTGTAACCACAGCGCTCAGGAAGCTAAAAAACAGGAGAATCACAATGAGTTCGACCTACATAGTGAGACCTTGTGCACCCTGTCCTAAATTCATTAAAAAAAATATTGTAGCAGTCTGATTCTTCCACGTGGTCTAGTCCACCATTTTCCTAGAAAGCTGAGATTTTTGTTCTTACCCGTAGAAAAAAAAAGATTTTCATAATCATATAGATATGTAAAAATGAACATTACTAGTGATGTCTTAATGAACAGAAGGATATGATCAATACTGAATTGATATTAATAAAGGTCATGAATGGTAAATTAAAATGAATGAACAATTAACTGATAAACATAAGAAGAAAAGGCAAGAAAATTAAATGAGTATAATAAATTCCATGAGAGAGGTGCACAGAGAAACACACACTTCACAGAAGGAAAACACAAATCAGACTTTCTGCTCAACTTCTAGAGATGATATTGGAGCTGCTTTTTAGTATTTTTCTGCTAGCAATGCCAAGATCAACTCATAAATTAATGATTTAAGTGCTACATGTTTAAAATATTACACTTCTTATGTTGCTGTTCATCCCATCCCTTTGCCTCTAAGAATTTTCCTCACGTAGCACACAGAACTCTTTCCTTTAGGCCATTTCATGCCACTTCATTTTGTATCTTTATTTCCAGAAGTAAGATGTTAAAGCACAATTCATATGTGCTAGTGATTTTTAAATGATCATCAATAACTTGTTTCTAGAAATAATCTATTTGACCTAGCAGCTTTTTTTTTATCCAATAATGGAAAAATTAGAAAATAGCCAGAGGAAGATTTTAATTTCTCTTCCTGGAAAGTATAGAAATGGATTAAACTGATTTATGAACTAAATTAATATATTTGGGTGCAATTCAAGGCCAATTATTATACTGCTTTATATTAAAATCTTCAGTATGGTTGTAAACTATTTTTTAGGCCAGTAGTGGATAGAGATTAGATCAGTGGTGTATTTTGTGAGTTTGAAAATGAAAAGCTAGAGTATAACATACAGTTCTGCACTAAGTGTTCATGATATACCCCATCAGGGTAGAAACAAAGCTAAAAGAGGGGAGATGTGAAATACCTATTCTGCTGAACAGTAATGCCAGAACCAACAGCTCAGTATGAAGTCTAATAAAATATTACATAAAAAGTAGTAGTAGACTGTGTGTGTGACCAGGCAGCCCGTGACTGTGATCAAAGTTTCCAGCCAGCAGCAAGTACAAGGAAAAGACAGAACTTGGGAGCACAGGAAAGAGGCCTTCGCGCGGCTCAGTTGGATCCTACCCTCTGCCGAGAGCCCCAGTTCTGTTTCTTTAGATCAGCTTTCCCTCTAGGACTTAGCTGTGGGAAAGTGAAATGGTGTGACTGTGAAGTGGGATGCCCACTGCCACTAAGCATAATTGTTTTCAGAAAGAAAAATAAAGAATAAAATGCACCGGGCCGGACCCCCAAACTGGTGTGGTGGCGCACACCTATAATCCCAGCGCTGGGGAGCCTGAGACAGGAGGATCATTATGAGTCTGAGTTGCATAATGAAACTCTGTAACAAATAAATAAATAATTTTTTAAAAAGGATACAATGCGATTGTATTATGGTAAGAACCAACAATAGAAGGCAAAGAAAGATCACTGAAAGCCCGTAACTGTTATCACTAATTCTAAGAAATTTCATGTATCTATGCTTGTTTGAAGCCAAAAGGATTACATGAAGCCATCATTCATTTTCTTTCTTTGATAATCCTCTTCCACTTTACAGGGTTCAGATTTGGGTTAAAGCGACACAGAATGTATTCAGTATTTTTAGCTGTAAAGCCAGATAATCTCAATTAGAAATGATTTAACTAAAAAGAAAAACATTACTGAACTTAAAAGTAATCCCAATGTCTATCTTCCATTTTGGTTTTTATTTATGTTTTTGGTTACTCAGATAAGAGAAACAGTGTGATATTTAAACATATCAGTCTGAAATAAATTGGATACATATTTTAATAATAAAGAACTTTAAAAAAGTAAAAAGAAAAAGAAATTTAATCACAGAAGTTAAGCAGGTTGCAAGTAAAACAAATCAAGGTGTAATTCTCATTGTTCTACTCTGACGTATATTAACCCATCTTCATGCTGATAGCATGCATTTTTGAGAGTTCTAAAGTTATGCCCAGGGACCCAGCATGTAGCTCAGTTGCACAAGCACCTGCCTGGCAAGCACAAGGACCTGAGTTCAATTCCTGGTTAAGTTACATTCACACTCCTAAACTAAAGGCTCTCTCTGGGTTTATCACTTCTTGAGAGGGAGGGTTTTGTTTTGTTTTGCTTTACCGAAACTACCTAGTATATTTCATTTTTCATCTTGTTTTCTAGATTTAAGTCCATTCTTCAATGCTTAGAAATAAGAATGCATAAGTTATTTCAAATAGAATAGATGGTGGGGAATTTATCACAATAAGCAGAACTATAAAGAAAAGATTTCACCTTACCTCTGAAGTAAACATTTATTTCTTGAAAATATATTAATGTATAGACATACCATATAATTAATTGCCTTGAGTCCAGTGAATAAGATGATTAAATACTATATGGCAGACTGTATTGATTAGTAAGCAAAAAATATTGCAATTATTGCATGACTCTCATGAACAATGTCTGTGAGTGTGCTGTCCCATAAACTCAGAAGGCTCTTCCACCCCCTCTTTAAAATGTTCACGTGGAGCAGCCTGATGTTGACTATGGTGATACCTGCAGCAGAGAGGATGCCTCTATCTTCCCTCAAAATCCTGTCTACACTCTTTTTATTCCCGTCATTGTGCTTACTGTTCTTTCAAGCTATGTATTTATCTGAGGACCTTATATTTATTGTTTTCTCATTTAAACACTAATTTACTTTTGAAAAAGTCACTTTCTAAATCCCTCTGTAATCATGCATATGGAGTATAGTACAGGTTCTAACTGAATGGGTTGAAATAAAACAGTAAATATATTCAAATATACATACACACAAATACATGGATCAATATAAAGAACTGATAAAATCTGCACATTAAGTATTTAATACAGCACACAAAAAGGCATTTTAAATAATCACATATGGATGGCTTTAAGTAGTTTTCAGATAACTAGCTATTTACCTGAGAGAAAAAGATCTTACACAAAAACTTACACATTTTATGTTTATTCATATTTAATTTTTAAAATGAACTGTAAAGAGAAATACCAGAAAAAGATTAGAGGATAGTCTTTCATTTATCCATTAGAAATTGAGTAAAATTTTTCTAAGCAAGCTGTAAAACTCAAAAGGTACAAAATAGTATATTAATAATTTGATTACCTAAAAACTGAAATACTATATACATTAAAATGGGATAAAAATGTGAGATTACATCTGTATTATTTATGACTTCAGATTATCTAAACATTATGTAGTCAAAACCATAAAAGGGCTGAGATTTACCTTATTGCCCAAAAAACCAACTGTCCTATAAAGTTTCTGACTACAGGAGGAGACATAAGAAATGTAAAGCAGTTCTTTGCATACAATGATAGCAAGAGTCAGAATATCTGAGTTTCTAGTTTCCTTCTCCACGATCCAGTTCCCAAGGCAACACAACACACAACTGCTGCACATACAGTGGGCTGCAGGATGGGAGGGCAAGTCTGAGCTCAGTGAATTCAAATGTTCATAAAGGGTGGTAAACATGCCAGCCCTCTGCCTCAGAGGAAGACACTACCTCTGTTTTGCTAAGCTATCAACCAACATGTACTTTTCTATGAAGAGAATTCTCTTTTCCGGCCATTGAGTGTGCAAATATTCTTGAACGGGGCACAAGGCAAATCAGTGCCTCAAAAAAAGCATCTGGTAAAAGAAGAGATCTTCAAAGAATGGTATGCAAGAGTTTATTTATTCAAAACTAATCTCTTCATCAAATACAAGACCACTTTTGTCTTTATCACCTCACGACTTTTTCCTTTTGTCTCTTATATCAATCATTTTTAACCATACATAATTCCTTTGGTACACAATTGCATTACCTTATTTTCATTTCAGTTTTCATTCTGGTCTCTGTTTACATTGGTAGCAAAAGACTTTTTTGATTCTTATTCCACCTTCTATCCTTTCCTCCTTTGGTCTTACACACTCCATAGTCAGATTATTAATCACAGAATTACACTGAAGCTGCTCTTGTAAATATGACCAAAGTAGGATGATCAGACCATTTATTGTCCAAATTATGCCATGCAAGGATGAAAGTTGACATTACTGTTAATTAAATCAAGACAACAGGTACAACTATACATGCATTAGGCTGGATGGTCACGCTACCAGAATTCTCCATGTGTCTAAATCCAATGGTCAATTCACCTTTGTAGCTTACTTGACAAATTAACAATATTTATTCCCATAGATCATACAGGTTCATACTTTATTTTGCTGGATACTGAAATATCACTTTTCTTTTTCCTCAACAATGTTACTCTTCTGACCAATATTATGAAAATTAGACCCACTCGCAAACTCTATTGCTTTTCTAACTACTGTCTTTTCATTTCTGTGTGTAGGTGGATACCTACCAGGCACTCTCTTTTGTTCTGCAACACTATTATTCAGTCTTGTGATCTAAAACACTATCTGTGCCACTGACAGATAAAGGATACATGCAACCCACATATGTATTCTGAATTGCAGGTTACTCTGCCCAACTATCTACTCAATATCTCCACTTGGGGTTGTAATAGATTCATAAAATTCTAAATTAACTGGGTATAAATTCAACCAAAGGATAAAAGGTTGCTACAGAAGTCCAGTATTCCAAGTGTTGGATTCTCAGTTTGAGGAATATTAATTACTCTTTAAACTCTGGGAAAAAAAAAATCTAATGGCTACTTCTGTTATACTTTAATCATTAGCAAAATTGTTAGTTACTGGGCTGGGTAGAGAGATCAGGGGTCTAAGTGCCTGCCAGGCAAGTGCAAGGACCCAGCTTCTATCCTGAGTACCACATGCTGTGCCAGAAGATTTAAACAAAAAATAAAAAAGCTATTAAACAATTGTTAGTTATTTAAGATGATTAACAAATAGCTAGAAAGTGAATGAAATTGAACTTCTAGGGATTGGTCTAAATCTTAACTTCTCTTTCTGCTTTTTAGCTGCAATACATTACCACATAGTTGAGAGAGCTTTTAGGGTGTGAGTAAGGTATGGTTGTATTGAACTGACAATCGTAGAAAGCTTGAAAAAATATTTAAAAAGCAAAATTAGATTTTTTAACTTAAGAACATACTGGAGGTAGATAGCTCAAGACTATTTGAACTGTCCCAAAATGTTAACTAACATTCAAATTTAGTTTATATTTGTACTCTAAACGCCCTCCACTGGTACTGCTTCTTGCAGCATTATCATTCTATTATATTAGGTCGCAATGGAGGATATGAAAACATCTACAGACAAGGAACAATCATGACAATGAAAAACTCATTTGTCCAGGATGACTCCATTTTTGTTTTGCAAGGTAAATAACTGAAATATTCATGTATTTGGTACAGGACCTCACTACGCAGCTCAGACTTATAGTGGCCCTCTCATCTCAGCCTCCTCAGCACTGGGATTACAGGTGTGCCCTGTCACACACCGGCGGCCCTGGGCCTGCAGTACCAGGAATCCAACCTGAGTGCTTGGCTTGCCAGGCAGGTGCTTAGACTGCTGAGCTACCTTCCAGCCTAGATCTCTGAAATAAATGATCCCCTTAGCCTTCTCCCTTTGGTTCATTGGCCAGAATTATATCCTATGACTATGAGTAGAGGCAACAGAACCTGAAATTTAGGTGGAAATTGCCAAAACCTCAACAAAATTAAAAATATTTCAGCAAGAAAAACCAGGTAAGGTGGTGTTAGGTTTTTTTGTTTTGTTTTGTTTTTTGGCACATTAGAGTAAGGAAAGATAAAACACCTTTATTGCAGGCATGGAGAAAACCACAGGAAAAGAGACTTAGAGCTTCCCAGGGACTGGACATGGTAACAAAGGCTATATAGGAACAGGATGGAAACAGGGTTTAGGGAGCAGTCTGCGTGATAGGACAGATGGTGATTGGGCAGGAGGTGGGAACCAAGTACAAGTTATTGTGAAAAGGAAGTAGGAAGTTGTAATTTGACCAGGGCGGAGGAAGGTGGAGCATAACGCACAGCCTCCCGTGGCCTGTGCCGTATTGGCTGGCATCATGATGACTTGACAGAATTTTTTATTAGGGTGGAGAAAACCCATCACTGCCGTCTTTTGGTTAGAAGGGCCAGTGGCTCTCCAAAACCTCTTTCTACTGAGTAGCAGTTCCCTCACGGTAGGGGGCGAGGCCATGAGGAGCATCACTTCTGTGTAAGCCAATGTTCGGTGTTTCTGCTGCTACCACGAGTTTGTTGGCAGTGATGGCATGGAGCCTGGATTATATAAAAATTTTCTTAAAGTTTAAAAACACGGTGCCCTATTGGTAAACTGGTTATCATTGTGATTAGAGGACCCAAGAGAAGAAGCAGGAAATGTGTCCGTGATTCGAATGTGTCCATTGGTAGTGAAGGAGCATACACCCGATATTGTAAGCACAAGTAACCACCAAGGTTTTGACAGGGAGAGGGTGACTCATTTATGAATAGGTCTTTTTGTTGAGGAATAATTCTTTCAACATGATGTTTTCACTGTCTTTAAATTGATCCAACGCTACCTCAGCCAGTTAGAATTTCAGTACTGTATTATCGGGGATATGTTTAGAGACTTAGACCCAAAGTTTTCCTCATACCTAAGATCTCCTTTCTTGAAATACTAAGCAAAGGAAATACTATCTCACAAGAGATAACAAATAGTAAGGAGATTCCCCAAATGGACGGTAGCATCCAGAGCGAAGGGAGTTCTCAATTGTACACAGCATCCACTGTGCTTCTTGACTTTGGACCAATTCTGTCCGCATGCTACTGTTCTCGACATGCTCCCCAAGAGACTCAGAGACCCTGCCAAATTTAATAAGAGTGCCCAGATGATGTATTTGACTATTTTTAAAATTACAAGACATACTCAATGTGGAAAGAACTTTTCTTCTAAATCTGAGGAGAGTTCGTCAAAGTTTTCTCCACTTAAACTTTAGTTTTTGTGCTTGTTATCTTGCAGCACAGCTTGGTCGACCACAAAGCCTCCCACTCCTTGCACAAAATTACCCAACCATGGCAACTGTCCTTTGAAAAAGAAATATTGCCATCGGGGGCGGCAGGCAACTCACCCAGGCTCAGTAAGTCCAGCGGTGTGAAGCAGCTGCAAAGTACATTGGTGGAGAGATGATGGGGGGCTCAGAGCATTCAAAAAAGGCAATTTCAGAAACTTTCTCTGTCTTCTTGAACCCCTTTAGTTAACCACCGCTTTTCATAGCATGGAGCTCTTGCCTGTGGAATTCTCTATGGCAGGGGGTCAGAATACCCAATATATGACTGAATTTCAACAAAACAAGCTGACTACATGCTCAGAACAAAAATAGCACTGTACCTGCTTGCCTGAACAGGGGAAATGCCTGTTTCACCAGGGTTAAAATGTACTCTCAGCAGGCTACAAGTTAAGGGTTTTTGTTTTTTTTTTTCTTTATAGGGTCTTACAGTGGAATCCATTTAAAGACTTTATTTCATCCTGAAGAATTCAGAGATTTTTGGTTTTCTTCCTTACAGTATCTTATAATGAAAATCATTTAAATGCTTTGTTTCATCCTGAAGTATTTGGTTTGATTTATTTTAACATACTGTCAGGGAATACTTCAGAAATGCTTGCTCAATTAGAGTACAATTCAAGAGAAAGTAATTCCTTATTTTTATTTTTAACTTTTCAAGAGTTCCCATCAAATATGTCTCAAATGAAAGCTTTTTTCATTTTTTGGAAAGCATAAATGAAACTCATCTCATTAATTACAGCACCTGAGAAACATTGCGAATGTTTAACTCATTTTATGTAACCCTTGACTTTACAAATTGTTTATAAAATAATTATAAAGATGAATATTGTTTAAAGAAAAATCATTCTGAACTTTCTCATAAAACAAAGGCACTGTCCCTCATTTACATATATATAAAAGCTATATATATCTTTTACATATATATGTAGTTGTATATATATATATATATATGCCTTTTAATATTTAGGCTTTCATATATGTGTATGCATATCTACATAAACCTGTTTGTATAAATATGTTTACTTTATAGATATCATATTTAATATACACATACGTTTACACTTATGTACTGTGGCCCTGAGAGGCTACAGTCTTTCTCAGTTTCTTAGTGTAAAGGTTCAGATAAAAAACTATAGAACATTGAGGTGAAAGCAATAAATCAAAGTTTAATAAACTGTTAATTGACACATGCACAACTATACAAAAGGAAAAGGAAGTACTGAAAAAAAAAGTGCCATTGCCAAATTGGAAGAGCTTCAGCACCTGACATCTAATTTCAGTTTGTAGGAATCCTGTTCTATAGTCTTCAGGGTTTCAACCCGGAAGAGGCCATGCAGGGAGTTGTCTTCCCTGGTGAGATTCCAAAGCCGTCCTACCACTGAGGTCCCTTAAATAGCAGTGTAGACAAAATTGGCAGTGTCCTACTTGTGTGTGGACCAGAGACAAGACGTTTCAATCTCCCCCAGAACTGGCCAAGTGCCTGTGAGAACAAATGCCCATGTTTTCTTGATTGGAAAGAAAGAGACTAAGGAGCAGGCCAAGCTTGCATGGAAATTCTGCTTATGATGGGATGATCTACCACAGGCTCCCCAACACATAGTCTGCAGAACAAGGCCAAGGCAGTTTTGGGAATAAGAAGATCCTTCTGAACTTAATTTAATCCTTCAATTTCCTTCCTTAAGTGGAAAACACAGTTTTTATGTCTTATAAAAAGCATATAAATTACAGATATCTGAAAAAATAACATATTTTAATACAAATTTATATAACTGTCAATTAAGTTGGCTTTTACTTTGTTTTGGAATTTCTTTTTCTACAAAATTTGTTTATTTATTTATTTATTTTTTGTGGAACCAGGGATTGAACTCAGACCCTTGTGCATGCCAGGCAAGCACTTATTCTACTGAGCCATCTCCCCAGCCCCTACAAAATTTGTTTTGTAAAATATTGACAAAAGCTTTAAAATATTAGCTCATGTAAGAAATCTTGTTGCTAATACATTCAAATATTAATAGGATAGATACATATGCAAATATCTTCTCATCTGTCATTCATAAAGTTCATATCTGTGTGCTGAAGAGCATTAATATAATAATGACATTGTAAGAATTTCCAGAATGGGCAAAATTGCAGGGGCACATAATTTTATTTGTATTGATAAGATGGAATGGATGATTTGGGGACATTTATTTTGTGCCAGGCACTAATAGTAAGTTGTTTGAGTGTGCACTGACCTGTTTAATTTAATATTATTACTGTTTAAATTATATGTACTTCTTGAAACCTTTTTCACACTGGCTCCTGTTCTTTATAAAGATAAGGAAATCAACAGTTGAGGAAGAAGGTTGGCCTGCCTACATCCAAGTCTAAAACCAGAAATAAAAACTAATCCATGAGCCGGAGTACAGCCAGTGGCATAAGTGCCTGCCTGGAAAACACAGATCCCAAGTTTGATCCTCAGTATGAAAAATAAGACAAACAAACAACCCAATCCTTATTTTTATTACATTGAGTGTATTGTCTTAAGATAAATATATTGTTTTGTTTGGTATCTTTTTATTTTTATGTATTTATTTATTTTATTATTATTATTATTATTATTTTTTTTTTTTTTTTTTTTGGCAAAACAGGGGATTGAACTCAGGCCCTTGCACTTGCCAGGGAAGCGCTTATTCCACTGAGCCATCT
>NDGN011157084.1:0-17071 GCA_002564285.1 Tympanoctomys barrerae | reverse complement strand
TCCCAACTAACTGCCAGTACAGCACTAGTTTCTTCATGGTTGGACCTCTGTGTCCCCTGGCTGGATCCTCAGCTGCCTTAGACAGTCTCACTGGATCAGTCAAAGGCAGTTATATTTTGTGTTTCCACCCCACATTTTCTTTCCCTAGGTATTTTATTGAGTGCCTATAATATGCCATGTAATGATGCATTGGTTTGGCAAGCTCTTTGGAGACAGAGCTAGGAGGGATTATAAGGTTATCAGAAAATTTCAGAAGTTCTTTTTCATTGTTCAATTCTAGATCACCTTTGTTTCTCATTAGTAGAACAGAAATGCAGTTTAAAAGTACGTCACAACAGCACTTTGCTCTGTGCATGTTAAGCTCCACTAAGGTCAGATCAAAGGAGCAGTCCCCATGTTCATAGAAAGCAGTCAGAAGTAGGGAGATGTAAGTACTGTATCCTGGACTCCAGCAAAACTCCTTAGGAAAGCAACCTGAATTCATACCGTGGGCACACTGGTCCTGCAAGGGAACCCTGGATCTTCTACATCTATGAAGTGTTTCAGTATGAACGACAGGTTCGCCACCAGCCCCATAAGGGGTTGATAAACATGGGATGTAACCCATGGGTTTCCAGTGTGGGAGGCAAGCAGGACACTGAGCGTGCTAAAAGGCAGGCAGTGGCGCACGCCTGTCTCCATTTTCTGAGCACTTTCGCTATAAGGTAACACGGCTTGATGAACATGGGATGATAAAGGTCCTGTGGTTTATAGCTGTACCTGTTTATGGCTTTTTCTTTTTTTCAGTCTGTTCAATATGTAGCAGCTCTCCAGACCCCTTTAGACTATTTTTTTTCTCCTTTTTCTACAAATTAAAGTAAGTACTCAAGCCTGGGACAGTAGTGTTCCCACTACCGGCATTTCTGTAGGAAGGATGCTTCTCCTTTGGTTGGAGAAGCCATTACATTTGCTTGTCCAAGGTTGACTTGTGTAAAGCAGAAATGCCCATCTTCTTTCCAGAAGGCTATTGTCTTCTGCTTGTTTGGGCTAGAAAAGTAGTTTCTAGCCAAATTATTCTTCAGTATATTCTGAAATATACAGGAGCCCAGAAAGGATGCTGTTTTATAGAAAAAGTTCTCAGGGGAATTTCCACATGGACCCAGCCATCTCCCACTCAGTCACCATGGCCCTTCTCTCTGGAATGCCTTGAGGAACCATGTTGCGTAAGCACCTCACAACAGGAATTTATTATTGACCGTGGTGCAGAAAGCATGTCGGCCTCCCACGGGAGAGTCTGTGCCTGCGCTCCCCAGTGCGGACAGTTGATCTGGGCCGCCTAACTCCGGATTCACCGCACCACACGGAGCTTGTTCATGGCCGAGGCGGAGGAAGGTGACGTGGAGGTGATGTCCGCCGGCCCTGCTTCCATGTCGTCTGTGCGCACCATACACCGTACACTTGCTGTTGGTTCCTCCCAACAGCAGCCTTGTGAGAAAGACACCGTGACACTTGTTTTTCAAGTGAGGAAACTCACATCTGGCACGTCTGAGTAATGCTCCAGGGACACACAGTTGGAAGCTGGCGTGTCCCACTCGTTCTCCCCCATGAGCCTGCTCTCAGCAGAGGATTTCCGATGTGGGAGGCAAGCAGGACATTGAGGGTGATAAAAGGCAGGCAGTGGCGGACGCCTGTTTCCATTTCCTGAGCCTTCGCTTAGCCACTTTCGTTATAAGGTAACAGCTTACCCTCTGGAGGCCCATGAACAGTTTGATTTCTAGAGGCCAGGCTCCTTTATCCCTTCTCACAAAACCTCTCTGGCTTTCAAAGAAGGGAAAAAAACACACTGTGAAAATGTGAAAGTTCAGCCAGCTTATTTAAGCATTTGCTCAGAATCTGCTGCAGATCTGGAGGCTGCAGCTCCATTGCACTCTCCTGACACGCGCTGACTGAAGTGCCCTTCAGCGGACACCTTTTGGGCTGCATTGCTTGTCCTTTCGGGTAATCAGAGCTGACTGCACCCGTGCTTATGCAGAGGATCTTCTCCCAAGAGGACAAAGGAAGGGCCCACCTCTTCTAGGAAGGGCAACAGGAGGCGCTCCCCTTGCTTGCATTAATTTGTGTTTTGGAACCACATTCCCTGAGGTGACAGGGAAGTAATACCTCCATGTCGAGTGCCTCCAAGGAGGGATGCCCGTTTCCTCAGCGCTGGAGATGAGCAGCTGAATTTTCTCATCAGATGGAATGGATTTTTGTCAGAGTACATGAAAAGGATCATTTACTTGATTTGCTTGATGCTATATGAGGGATTTCTCCAAATTATGTATCTCTCAGTCTAGAACACCAGCTTTGTGTCCCTCACCCAGATGTAACAAGTGTGGCAAAACAAAAAAGGAGGTTCTTCACAAGATACTCCTCAGTGGTAGCACTTATTCAGTAGAAGTCTGTCCTTGGTTATGATATTTAATCTCTGAAAACATTGCCAGCATTCAGCTTTTCTGCTAAAAGGGAAGGAATACCATTCTCCTTTTTTTTTAGCACTAAACTCAACCACTGAGCCCCCAACACTGCCAGTCTTAAGTTAATGTTAATTTTGTCTTTGCTATGTTTTTGAAATATTAGTGCCAAGTCATGCCTCAGAAATTTTACATCCTCAGGCGGGGGAGATAGCTCAGTAGCCTAAGCGCCTGCCTGGCAAGTGCAAGGACCCGAGTTCAATCCCCAGTACCACATGTTGTGCTGGCCCAAGCCATGCAGACCACCAAAACTGGGAATGGTGGCACATACTTGTAATCCCAGCGCTGGGGAGGCTGAGGCAGAAAGATCACTATAAGTCCAAGCTGCATAGTGAGACACTGTACTGAATGGATAAATAAGAAATTTCTCAAAACAAAAAAATTTAAAGAAATTTGACATATTCCCCAATCTAGGCATTACGGCTATTGATTTCATGAACTGATCAGTTATGAATAATGAGTTGTAAAAATTCTCCTTAAGATTGTACCATAGTGGGGCTGGGGAGATGGCTCAGTGGAAGAAGCACTTCCCTGGCAAGCACAACGGCCTGAGTTCAATCCCCATTTCCACCAAAAAAAAGTTCACTTTCTCGAAGATTGTACCACAGTGATCTCATTTAGTGATACCAGTGCTACTCATGCTGTGTAAGGTTCAATCGGTGTTCTAAGTATCTTCCTCTTCGAGCATTTCCACTTCATGCAGCTAAGAGTGCTAGACTCACCCATCCCACCTCAAGGCAATAAAAATAGCCACCAAAGATCACAAGGGCTCCCCATCACAGCCTGTCACAGAGTAAGCCCTGGAAGGCCGTCACCCTCTGGGCCTCCTCAGTGAAAAATAAAGGGTCAGGCACACTGACTTCTAAGGTTCCTTATAGTGCGAGAAGAATTTCACCAGCCAGCTGTTGAACAGCTTCAGGTGAGCTGCCTGCTGAGGTTCAGTGGGTTTCTTCCCACAAGTTGCTCCCTTCTGCTCTTGGGTGAGTACATTCCTGAGTCACCGCACGCGTGCATGTGTACTGTAGAGCTCAGTGCATAGTGGCTGTCTGACTGGTGACTTGGGAGCCAGGACAACTGCGTCCTGCCTCGCTCGCCCTGGCCCTCACAGCCAACTTGTGCCTGTGGGTGTAGAGAGGGCTGCTCCTGAGACCCGAAGGTCCCCTCACACCTGGCATTTTCTGACTCTGAGAATAAATGACAGTGCTCCTTAAGCTCCAGAAGCACCCTGTGATGCTGGGTTTGGAGGCAGGGTGGGCCTTGTCCCTGGTCTTCAGTGCTGGCAGACACTGCAGAGTCGCTGGCTTACATAAGACCAGCTTATGTAATGTGCTGCTTCTTCACAGCCTCGGCTGTCCGCGCCAGGGCCTAGTTGAGAAAAGCCTTTGGCTACACCTTGTGAAAGCTTTTAACACCCAGAGCTGGCAGGCCTGTTACACAGATGGTGGTCACTGGGACGAAGGGGGCAGGGAGCTTGAAGCAGAAGCTGCACTCTCCCAGGGGCAAGGGGTGTGGATCCTGTCTGCTAATGAGCTTCCAATGGGGAAGACTGGGGAAAAAAGTTTCTCCTTTCTCTAAACTAGGGCCTATTCAGAGGCAAAGTAGGAGTTTAGTTTCTAAATAATTCTTCAGTATCATTGAAAGTTTGCAGCTATCTATGTAGCTGTCCATGGTTTTCATAATACTGTTTTTCTTACTGGAAGTAATGTTTGGAACTGAGCCCAGTTGTTTTTTCCAGGGCTTTCTCTCTGGGGGCAGTGCAGGGCATGACTCAGAACATGGCTCGTTCCGTTCTGTACCACGCGCACCCTGCCCTGTGACATCAGCTCCAGCCCTGCCTTGAGTCTCCAGCGACTGCAGGATGCCTGTGGGCTGGGTCTTTGTACTCATCTGACAAAGCAGCGGAAGTGCACCCCTTTCTGCAGTCAGCAGCTCCCCTGGCAAAGCCCTCCAGTGTCCATCCTTTCTTGCCCGATGAACTCCCTTCATCCTCTGGGCCACCAGAGTGCTCCATATGACTTCACCTGATAGTAATTAGCACGTTGTTCTCAGTGTCATTTTACTAAGTGATCCCTGCCCTTAGGCTGGTAGCTTCTGGAAGGACAGGATTGTCCTCTTACGTACTGTCCTAGGTGTGGCAGTACTTCAGCACTGCTTAATACATGCAGGGTGGCTGGATGGGTAGGCCCAGAAGCAGATGTTCCCTGAAAGTCCTGGTGGGTGCCCATCCAGGCTCTGACTCACTGCGGCCAGAGAATGCATCCTGTCTGACCATTGATCGTCTAACTGTGCCTGCCCTGTGTGCCGCGTGGTGTTTGTGTGGTCCAAAGTGAGATAAGATGCACCTGTACCATCTAAGCAACGCTACCATCCAAAATCCCCCTTTGCCTGAGGATGTGGGCCTCCCCTAGAGCTCCAGAAAGGAAGCCAGGCCCATCCTCCAGAGGATAAAGTATTGCTCCACACGCTGAATCAGCTGAGAAGCAGAGGTGAGATGCTGTGAACTAACCGCATGTGGAAGGATCCTGCCAGGCCTGGATATTTCGTCTTGGACACCAGGGGAAGGCACAGAAGGGGAAGGCAGGAGTGGTTTCCAGGACTGGTTGTCCACTCCTGGCTGTAGAGACAGGCAAATGGCTTTCTGTGGGATTCCATTTCTGTAAAATGGCCATGATTGTCCGTCCTTGGTGTGCTTGTGGTGCACACGACACAGTGCTTGGCCCAGGGTACAAGTTCCGTAAGTGAGAGACCTTCACAGTGCCATTGGTGTTTCTGTACCTTCAGGAACCCGAGTGCTGAAATCCTTCCCAGTGGTGATGTTCCTGTCCTGCTATACGACCTCTAAGCCACAGGCACAGAGCAGCTGCCTGCGTGTTTCAGGCCATTCTGCCGTGTGGCTGAATCCACGCTGGAGGCCCTGCTAATCCATAGGCTCCTGGCACGGGGCTCATGCTGTGCTATAGGGCAGCAACCCCCGCCCCACGCTTTGCAGCGCTTTAGTTGGAGTTCTGAAGACTAAATTCCAAGTGGCAGTTTCACTCTGAAATATTTATTACATGCTGATAGTGCTTTCACAGAAGAGAATCAAGAGGGCCGAGCAGAAAATCAGACTATGCAGTCTTGCTGATTTCCAGCATCGCCGTCATATTGCAGACCCTAGGCAGTGAGGGAGAGGCGGGACATGGGAAAACAGTCCTGGCAGGCAGGGCCCATCGACATTTGGAAGTAAAACCTGGGGGCGCCCAAGGCAGGTGGGAAAGCAGCTATGAGTGGTCTGAGCACGCAGCTCCTCCACTCGGAGGCTGGGTAGGTGGCCTGACTGCACAGGCATCCCTGTGATGCTTGCGCAGCCCTCGGTTTCCGCAGGACCGGTGTCAGGACACCTTCCACCCTGGGCTAGCGGACCTGGAGGCGCTGGAGTGCCTTCTGTGAGCTGTGTGGCATTTGCACGGAACCTCCACACACCTCCTGTGCAATGCCCACCGTCTCTAGACACCTTAGGGAACCTAATGCAGCAGAAGAGGTGCTAGTAGTCGTTCTGTATTGGGTAGAGAGGGAGGACAAGGGAGAAAGCCCTTCATATGCAGTGCAAATAGTTTTGTTTGCATTTTCGTTTTTTGAGACAGGGTCTGCTCTACCCAGACTGGCTTCACACTCCTGGACTGAAGTGATCCTCCTGCCCCACCTCCCAAGTCCTGGGGACTGCAGTTGTGCCCGGCCGTGTGTGCTGCCATTTCAGTGCTTTTGCTCCCACAGATGCAGAGCCCATGGCTGCTGGGGGCAGACTGCACAGGGACAGTGCAAGGAGCCCAGAGATGCACATTTGCGGAACCTGGGGGGGTTTTTTGTTTGTGGTGCTGGAGATCAATCCCACAGCCTCATGTGCTAGGCAAGCTTCCTACTGCTGAGCTACATCCCTACTTTTTTAAAACTACTTGAGACATACATATTAACCAGAATGTGCTGCTTCTAAGGACACAGATCACAATGTCCTTATATGTGGTAATGCTTAGAAAATATTATCACATGAGCTGCATTTTCTAATTTCAAAGGACTGGATTAAGCATACTTGAAATTCTTAGAAGTGGTGTCCTGTCATTCATTGCACATTTGGGAAAAAGTGTTAAGCGAGAAACACTTACCTATACCATGGAGCACTAATGAGCCCCACAAGTGACAGTAACAGTCCTGTCTGGTAGCCGCTGGCAGCCAGCACCTGCAGCGATACTTAGGATCCTGATTTCCCCGAGCCCTGCATGCTGAAGGCTTAGGCCCCAGCTTGGCCCTATTGGGAAAGGTGGAGCCTCATGGGAGGAAGTGAGGTCATGCCTCTAAGAGGTAGAGCCTCGTGGGAGGAATTGGAGGACTGTGGCCCCTTCTGTGTCTTCCTGGCTCTCATGCAGTGAGCAGTTTCGTTCTGCCACTCTTGTCGCAAGGTGCTTCCCCCTCCCAGGCCCAGAAGCAGCAGACCAACCAGAGACTGAAATATCCAAACTTACGAATCAAAGTCACCCTTCACTCTGTGTAAGCAGGTGACCTCAAGTATTTGTCATAATAATGGAAAACTGACTTAAGACATGATTTGTTCATATTTTCATGGGAGACCTAAGGAGAAAGTTGGAAGTTGGGATACACTAAGCCACTCTGGACTGTCCCAGAAAGCTGCGTGAAAAAACACTGCTGAGTCAGACACCTAGGTCCACCAGTGCCTGCCTCCTCCTGCTTCCGCCTGGGACACCTTATGAAGTCATGCTCCTGTTTTTACAGGGGGAGGTTGGAGGTTGCAGTACAGCCTTCCCACAGTAGGTGGCACTGTCAAGGCAGGTGTGGTTCTGAGTACTGTGACTGAGCAGGGCTTCCCACACCTGTCAGTCTGCATCTCTAGGGCTTGAGGAACAGACACCTTGAACTCAGATCAGGTGCTACTGTTATGGGACATAATTGTGTACAGTGACCCTGCAGGACCTCACCATTTTGCAGTGAGCAAACTGAGGCTTAGGGAAGCTCAGAAACCGACCTGGAGAGATTAAGCTGGAGATTTTGCGCCAGGAAAGGTCAAAGCCATGGCCTTAAGCTGAGTCTCTACTACAGTACCATACGATTCTTTCATTGTACTTTTCATAAAATGAGGTGCATAGAACTCGAATTAGGTATACTGCGTATCCGTGCCGAATTCCTTTCCACTGAGGTCCTGTCAGACTAGTCTGTGAGGAAGATGACGTTCCCCACCGCCCCGTGACTCCTGGCCACCTTACCTTGTGTTTCTGGGAGCACATGGAGAAACAAAGTGCAGCCACCCACAGCCCTCAGAGCCTCAGAGGATTGCTGCCAGTGAGATCCCAAAGACGGTGCCCGCTGAAGCAGCACACAGATAACGGAGCAGAGCCAGAGGGCTAGCCCTGGTGCTGACATGAAGGCTGCAAAGAGATGAGGTCCAGCTGGCGAAATGACCCACTCAGAGAGGGCTCCCAGCAAGAGCTGGAGCTCTCAGATGACGTCAGCTGTGGCGCCATTGTGTTGCCCAGCCATCGCTGGAGATCTGAATCTTTGTCTAAATAGGAAAGAGCGTATGTCCCCACCCACATCTGGCACACCTGGAACCACTGGGCATGGGGGACCAGGGCTGCCCAATTGCTTATCCTTCTCAGTGGGAAGAAGACCCTAAATGGGGAATGGTGCTTTCTGTGTCAGAAACCTGTCAGATACACAGATCTCCACAGTGCCATATCCAAGCAGTGTAAGGAGAGAAAAACCCTAACCAGTCCCCGAACGACCATGATATATTTCCCCCAAGGAAAGAGAGAACTAAGCTGAACTCCAAAATGTTTCATGTCTGTTTGTTGCAATATATTTAACATTTAGTTCCACTTTCTATTTATACTTAGAGGAAAGACCACAGGCTATCTCTCGTTTAATGAGCTCTTCAAACACTGGTCGTTCACAGTTTTCAGCCTTGATTGAACCGTAGAATCACCAGGGTGCCTTTACAAGCCCTAGTGACTCAGAGACACCCACTGGACTTCAGTCTCTGGGCATGGGACTCAGACCTGAGAGTTTCTGATGCTCTCTGGTGGTGACAGAATGCAGACACAGCTGAGACCCAGTACTCGGGACCCAGCACTGGCCACTCAGCCTGACAGCCCCGCACCAGCACGGGTGTTCCAGCAGGCCATACTGGGCAGCTTGGCTTGGGTTGTGATGGCCAGCCTGACGTCAGAATCCTTCCAAAGTAAACCTTTTTATTTTCCAGTGCTGAGCATTGGGCCCAGGGCCACACTAAGCAAGTGCTCTGCCCCTGACCTACATTCCCACTCCACACCCCACCCCTTCTAGACCAGTCTCACTGAGTCACTGAGGCAGGCCTTCAACTTGCAGTCCTCCTGCCTCAGTCTCCCCAGTAGCTGGGATTCAGTTGCATGTCACACCAGTGATTCTTTTAATACTGCTATATAGAGATTCAAACTCTTGAGTTCTCCTTTAAATTAAATGAACTCTGTTTAGAGCTGAAAATTCAGTGTGCTTTCGCTCAGTAGCATACAGTACATTTGATGGTGCTTTTCAGAGTTTCTAGCTGGTACTGACTGACAGTCTCAGTAGCAACCAAAGAGGATAACAAGATTTAGTCTCAAAGAATAGCAGAGACATGTTCTTAAGAATGGAGTCTTTCAGAGGGAAGGGTTGGCAAGGGGCTGGCAGACATCTGTAATCCCAGCACTCTGGGAAACTGAGGCTATAGGATCACTAGTTTGAGCCCAACCTGGGCAACTTAGTGACTAAGAAAGACCTGTCTCAACAAGAGGGCTGGGGATGGAGTCTGGAGTAAGTGCCCCGGATTCTCATCCTCAGTGCTGCCCCCTCCCCCCCCCCACAAAAAAAAAACTTTTGGGCAGTATTAAGGAAGCCATATGTTCTCTATCCTTTTTGGATCGTTGGGAAGACTGATATCATCTATATACAAAGAAAGATATTGTAGGGTGGTTGTTTTTTAAAGTTTATCATCATCATGAGTATGCTCATTATTCAGATCTCTTTTAGAACTATCTGCAGCTGCAGTGTGTGAGCTCAGGACTCTCAGATTACATTGATCAAAGCAAAAAGATCTCTCAAAGCACAGCAGACGGTTGCTCATGGGTACCAAGCCCGGAGCAAATACAGAAGCACAGCACCAGAGGAACTGGTACCAGCGCTCCAGTTGGGGTGGGCTGGCCAGCCCAGTGCCAATCAATCTGAAGTTTCTCGTCTGCTTCTCTTCAGCCCCTGGACCACTTAAGGTCTAGTACACGGATGAAAATCTCTGTGATGGCATCAGTCCGTGGATGGAGGAGCAATATTACATTCTATTCCACAAGAATAAGCATTTCACATCCAACTAGAACTTTTTTGGGGGTTCACTTTCCACACAGTTCAGACTCACAGTGATCCCCCTGTTTTCAGCCTCCCCAGCGCTAGGATTATAGGCGTGTGCCGCCATGCCCAGACTTGGTGGTAGCTGGCTCAGCACCCCCGGGGGCAGGACCCGGAATAGCATGTGGTGCCCGGATTGAACCCCAGTCCTTGCGCTTCCCTAAGCGGGTGCTAGAACCTTTTTTAATAACAGCTTTTCTGGGATATAATTCACATACCACAAAATTCACGCATTTAAAGCATAAAGGTCAGTGAATTTTAGTATAGGCTCAGAGTCCATTGCCACAATTAGTTTTAGGCCATTTCATGAGCTCCAAAAGAAGTACAAGCCAGGCATGGTGACACAGGCTGATAATCCCAGCCTAGGAGACTGAGGTAGGAGTATAACAAATTCACACCTGGCCTGGACAGTTTAATATCTTAGCAAAATTCTGTTTCACAATAAAATTAAAAATAGATATGAAAAGGTTGGGTATGTAGCTCAGGGTGAAGATCCTGGGCTCAACCCCCAGTTCTGTCTTTAGAGGAGGAAATGTATATGCAGTAGTGACCTTCCATTTCTCCCCCTGCGCAATCCACAGATCCGCTCTGCTAGTCCTGCCCAACGTTCTGTCTCCGGATTTGCCAGTTAGGGGCACTTGTTGTATGTGAGTGGACTTTGTTTGTGCCTGTCTTCCTCTTTCACTTAGCACAATGTTGTCACGGTTCTTCGTGCAGCATGTGTCACTACTGCTTTTTTTTTCTTTTTTTTTTTTGCAATGATTTTAGGCACTGAACCCTGGGCTATATCCTCATTCCCCTCCCCCTGCCACCATTTTGGGAGAGAATCTCTCTAAGTGGCCCGAACTGGGCTCAGACTTGTTTTCTTACCCCAGCCTCCTAGAGTGCTGGCGTTACCTCCATTTTCTCAGTACTCAGGTTCAACTTCTGTTCCTTCCCTGTGCACAGGGAATGGGACCCAAATTGTGTTACGAAGGTAAAATGAATCCAAGAATCTGCCTACCTCCTTCAAAATATGCAAAGTGCTTGTGCGTATTAGTATAATCTAATATAGTCTAGACTATGTTAGTATAGTCTAAGATGTTACCCTAAAAATTGCCTTTTTCTTAGGTCTGCTTGACATGCACTCTTCACCAGCAGGTACCCCTTCCTGGAGCCCTTGGCCCCCCACTGGTGAAGCCAGGGTTATGCTCTTAGACACTTGCCTTGCCTACCCGACAGTAAGTCACCCAGCAAGCATGTTTTGTCTGCAGGATTTCACTTGGGGTTCTGTTAGATACTCCTGTTGACTACCTGCTCATCTGTTTAAATAATCTCACTTTAAATGTGAAAGCACCCTTTGTCTCCTGGCAGGCTAATCTATCTCTGCATTCGCAGTGGCTACATGTGTACTGATGGGCATTACTCTCTAACCACTTGTGTCAGAGCACTTTGAGAAGCTCATCAATCTCGTGCTATTCTAATTGACATCAATAATATGTTTGCATTTATCGATATTTCCTAATTGCCAAGTTATAACAGTGGAGCTTCTGTAATAAATCATGCCCACAGATAACTTCAGACATTAGGGCTTAAGATTCCTGTCAATATTTTGATATATTATAAATTGTTTTTATGAGGATTTTTTTTCCTGAGAAAGGAAACTGTACAGCAGGAAACAAAGAATGACATGAGTGTCACCCTACAAAATTAAGTTAAAGAGCCAAATCATCCCAATAGAAATATAAGAAAGCTGTCTCCAAAGACAGCACAACACATTCCCATGAAGTGCAGTGTCTCCATCTGGGTTAATGCAGCTCTCTCTCCCCTGAGGCAGCGCACTGCTCCAGGCGAGGCTCCCGAGGGAGGGAAGTGTGGGTGGGAGCGCGGTGGGGCAGCTTGGGGCGGGGGCTCTTACCAACTCATTTTTCAGAAGTCAACCTGCATAAGCTGAAGCTGATTGCCCAGAGTCACACCATGACCTGACCTGGGTCTCCAACTCAGCGCTGAGTTCATATCGGACACTTGACGTCTTAGGGACAAACTTAAGAAAAGCCACCCACATGACAAAAACTGAATCTGGGCCATCCATCAAGTAGATGAAGGTCCTAGAGTATTTGGCATGGTTCTATTTATTTGTTTTTTCCTAATCCAGAACCCACGTAAGGATCAAGCACAATACTTCATAGCCACTTCCCTTCAGCCTGCTTTCACACAGGAGAGTCCCCCTTCAGCTTTTTTAACTTTCGTGGCACTGACATTTAGTCCAGTCCCAGTTTATCAGATTGTCCCTCTGTTGTTGCACACAGAATGCCCACTTGGCAGGAAAACTGCTTAGGTGATACGGTGGTAGCGCGAGGCAGCCCAGAGTGTCGTGTTGTACGTTACTTACTCATCCATGCTACTTTGGTTACTTGTTAGAGTAGAACTGACAGATACTTCCATTGTAAATATCCTGTTTCTCTTTGTACTAATAAATGATCTGTCCCCAGCCACCTTCGCCCAGTAGCATTCAGACCTGTTAGGTGGTACCTGAATCGGTTCTCATATTAGTGGTTGGGAATGGTGAGTGCGTCACTGTCTTCTCGCCTAGTTAATTTAATAACTCCATAACACAGTGGAGCTCTCTTTCAACACACGCCTGTAATCCCAGCACTTGGGAGGCTGAGACAAAGTTGGAAGCCAGCCTCGGCTACATAGTGAGTTCAAGGTCAGCCTGAACCGCATAGTAAAACCCTCTCAATAATAGGAGGAGTTCAGATCACTTCCCTAAGTTGCCTGTGACAGTTATTCAACCTGCTTTCATGAGTGAGATGAATAAAAGAGACCTGCTTCTGCTTTAGCATCGTAATTTGCACCCGGGTTTATAACTGCTTTTTACGTGTGCATAGTATTTCTTACGTGACTCAATTCTCTTTTGACTTGTGTTGGTAATGGCTTCCAGTGTCTCATTTTATAACTTGCCATGATTTGTTTATTCAACCCCCCAAGTATTGATTATGTACTTGGCTTTTTTTCCTTTTTCCTATTGCTGGGCTGCCATAAATCTTTCTCTGTGTGCCCCTGGTGGTTGGTGTGTTTAAGGACACATTCATATCATTAAGATGACGAGGGCATGTGCATGTTATGAGGCAGTTTTTCATGGAACAACTTATGTCTCATAAACGTTCTTCAGCTGTTCCTCAGAAGTAGGTGCACAAGTATGTGGAAGTAAAGTCAGTATTTTGGTTAACATATCTGGGAATTCCTGAAGCCGTGGGCTCAGGTTCAGAACCCTCAGTTTGCAAGATGGAAATTTGAACATTACCAAAATCCACATTCACTAAGACCCTCTGGGACTTCCCTTCAGGACACCATTCTGCAGCTCCAGATCTGACTAATGAACAGCTGTGAGACTGTTAGCGGCTTTTCCATTATGTGCTGATAAGAACTATATTAACAGTTCGCCTTTGTCAGATTTTCATTTCTCGAGAGTAGAATTGGAATATTTTATATTTGTGATGGTTCCTGCAGCTCCTCTTATAATCCTGAGTATACTTTACTTCTCATAATCAATAACTCACATATTTACATCCCATGCCCAGAGCTTTAGGAAAGCTCCAGTTGTGGCAGTTTTCAGAACAACACTACAGGTTGAATTGTCTTCATCAGAGTTACATCACTTCAGTTCTTCTCATTACTGTTATGCCTGACTTGGCAACCGCAAAGCACTGATGCATCCTTCCACTTAGGATCTTGACGAGCAGCTCTAACCCAGGAGCACACCCGCACAGGGAACTGCGCCCAACTCTGTGATAGTGCCTACTGCCAGAGAGTTCTTAGTGATCCTAATGAAAGAAAAGATTGTGATTTATAGGCGATGTAAACCAAAAGTTGTCCTTCTACCTCTTCGTTAACACACAGGCATTTTAACTTGCTTGGTCCGCCTCTGTGCCCCTGAAATCTCCTCATTCTGGGCAACTGAGTCATAGGACCGAGATTTCTGACTGCACCATGTCCCACGAGAGAGTTGGTGACCCAGAATGATTCCAGGACGCCAGAGGAAGTTGACCTTTTGAAATAATGGTTTCTGGAATTTGCATTTGGAGTCACACGAAGGAGCCTAGTAACGCAGCACTCACGTGTGTGTGTCTGAACGTGCATGTTGGGGAATGAGTGTGATTAAATAAATAGCACTTAGTTACACTGTCAATGTCAGAGCCCACCATAATCGTCCTGTGCAATTGAGTCCTCAGTAAGATAGTTCAGACCAGCTGTGGTGCTACTACAGAATACCAGGTGAGCTTTCTACTAAGTAAACTTTTTCTTCCATGTAGAATTACATTGGACCAAAGCACACCTATATTCAAGGACAGTGTTAAGGATTCTCAGCTATTAAAAGATGCTGAACATTCTTACTTTGAGCCAAATTGGTCTAAAAAAATCAGAAACCTCAAGGAAATCACTTGCTTTGAGTCTATTAAGGAATTTACCAAGACTCCAATACTATCTTCTCTGTATGCTTAGTGTAATACATTATTATTCCAAAGTAAACACAGAGCTGATTCTGGGAAAATCCTCTGAAAAAATTAAAGCAAGGAAGAGATAATCCCTTTGTGCAAATTAGAAAGCATGAGACTGAGCTCAAATCTGGCCTGTCATTAAATCACTGAAGAACCTTGGGGAAATTAGGTAACGTCTGTTCCCTGGCTATTAAGTGGCGATACCACGTCGGTCTACTTTGCTAGGCCGTGAGGAAATCTTTATGGGGCTGAGTATAGTAGTACCTCGATGCACATGCTTCGGTTTGGGGGTGGCAGTTCATAGGTTAGATAAGGCATGTGAGTGAGTTAGCCACCTTTCCGTGTTTTTCCTTTTCTATTGTCCGGTTCTTTATACTGTCATCACTAATATTACAGGCAAATCCAAAGTCTTTTAAAGGAAAATCGTCAACAGAACTGAGTTATTAGTAGCAGTTTGCTTTGGGATGCCTGAAGTACTAAGTGAAGTAATGTAATCTTCATGGTCCCAAGTGCATATATGATGGGATGGGGTTCGGGGTTGAAATGCGGTCTCACTGTGTAGCCCAGGTGTCCTCAAACTTGCAGCGATTCTTCTGCCTCAGCCTCCTAAGTGCTTGGGTTGGAGACATGTGCCACCATGCCTAGCTCCAAATGCCTCGGATTTTAGAATCGGCTTGAGCGCACGCCAAAACGAGGGCATACCTGCGGCTTTTCAGAAAACCGTGCTAGCGGGGGAGAAACTCCTGTTATCATAAATCTACTTTCAAATTCTAGGAACTCAACCTTCAGCTGACCATTTAGTTTCTCCAAAACAAAGTAAAAGTAGGGCTGTTAGGAAATTGGGATAAGAAACTTATAATAATCTTAAACTTCTCTTTTTCATAGTGCTGGCGACTGAAGCCCAAGCTTTGTGCATGCAAGGCAGTCATTCAGTCATTCCACCCGTGAGCTACATTCCTCGTCCTAAGAACATTATTTTAGCAAGAGAGAAACAATTATATCTGGTCCAGAGCCAAAAAGCAACAGGAAGGGAACTGTGCTAGTGATAACAGAGCATTTATTGAGCACATAATGTGTACTAAGCTGTAAAATAAGCGATTTGTCCATAGTGTCTCATGTAATCCTCGAAGCAGGACCAGGAGTTGAACAGACTGAAGTCTAAGAAGTTCATTGACTCGGCTGTTGTCATTCAGGACGTAAGCGAGCCAGGATTCCAGCTCACCTGAGAACACGGCTCTCATCCTGTGCCATTATCGTCACCACTGGTGTTAGTGGCGAGGCTTGAGAGGAGCAGAGGCACAGCCAGCTTGTGCATAGCTTGATTTCCCTTTGGATTTGCAACATGGACAATTCTGAAATTCATCTTTCTGTACTTAAAAATTTTATTGAAAACAATACATTTTTCAGGAAGGAAAAAAACAACTGTCAGAGGCAAAAGCAAAGTTCTGCCGTCCCTCTTGACTGTGAATCTCACTTCCCATGTTAAGATTCTCACATAGCCCTCTAGAAATTACCCTTGTGTTAAAGAGACAGTGTATGTAGTGCACTGGTTTTTAGCACAGACGTTACAGTATAACATCCAGGGGATGTGTTCTAAGACCCCTAGTGGATGCACGAAGACACAGAGTACTGAGCCCTGTGTAAGCTGTTTTCCCCATATATGTCTGTGATAAAGTTTTATCGATAAAGTGGGCACATTAGAAGCTTAGCATAATAACTTACTGCCAGTATTAGCAACCTCAGGATACAATTTTTGGTTTTGCATTATACTGAAGACTCCCACTGTTTCATGTAAAGAAAGCTCTTTATGTAGCTAAAGTTTCAGCACTACTTGGCTCGTGTTTGGGGCCATTCTCATAGAAGAAAGTATTACTGTAGCCCAAGCTCAGCCATACCATAGCAAGAGGCAGCTGGCAAGTAAGTGACTCGTGGGTAAATAATGCATTCACTGTAAACGCACCAGACCAAGGAGGGACCGGTTCACATTCTGCTCTTGGTCCAGCTCGAGCTGAGCAGCCTGACACTTCATCATTTCTATTCAGAAAATGCATAATTTTAAAGTTGGGAACTGGTTGTTTCTGGTATTTCCCTGCAATGTTTCAGAGCAGAGAGGACTTTTACATTGTTTTCAGCTTTTGCATCGTTCACAATGCTATCGTAGAGAGCCTGAACCTATGTTTTTGTGAAGGATAGAGTCCCGCTGGTGGGAAAGCCGCACCACAGGTGTGGGCCTTGTGCTCGCCAGTCACTGACAGTATGATTCTCAAGGCAAGGAAAAGCCTCGCCCGGCTCACAGTTTGAACTAGATGTTCTGGTCCATGCTTGGTTCGCCTTGTTATGTGAATCTGTAACAGCACAGGCTGTCACTGTGGAAGCAGTGGCAGAGGGCACTGCGGGCCTCATGCCACCCAGAAATAAGGAGGAGGATGAGAGGCAGGCTCCCAGGGTCCCTGGGTTACAGTTTGCGTCTAGATGTCCCCCTCAAAACCTCAGGGAGTCATGGAGGGCAGGCCTTTCAGAGGTGGCTGAATCTCAAGTTTGTAACTGGGTCATGGTCCAGTGGTGAGATTAAGGGTGTGGTGCTGCGCCCGCCTAGGGCAGAGAGCCTGCGCACAGTGTGAGGGGCACAAAGAAGCTTGTCTCCCTCTTCCCTTGCTTGCCTTTGTTCTGTTCCACTGCCGTGAGCAGCTGCCCCTC
>NDGN011157008.1:0-10771 GCA_002564285.1 Tympanoctomys barrerae | reverse complement strand
AAAAAACAGGGCTAAATAATAATTTGGTTCCTAGTTTACTGCTCTCGTTAAAGTACCGAGCTACACCCCTCAGTGCACCCCACACACCTTCTGTAGGCTCCAGCCGCACACTTACTTTCCCCACCACACACCTAATCTTGTTACAGCACCATTACGTGTATACTTATCTGCCACTCTCTCTCAGGTTTGAGCTCCACTCATCTTTGTATTGCTCAAGCATTCAGCAGGCCTCCATGATGTTGACTTTATAAATGAATAAACCCACAGTAACGGGAGTAGTGAGAGCCCGGAAAGTGAAGATCGGTGGTGGAAGTGGTGATGTTAGATTTGGCTTCTTGGCCTGAGCGGGGAATGAGAGGATTCTCCCTGTCTAACCTGTTTGGGGAAGTGGATAGAGAGCCCTGGGCTTCTGTATCCAAGTATGTATTTGCGTATTTCCATGTAACTAGAAAAATATGGAAAACCCTTAATAGAGGGAGATGGGGCAGCAGACGGCATGGTCAGCAAGCCACAGGGGCTGTTCTCAGAACTTCCAGTGGTTTTCAACTGTGCAAAGGGGCTGCAGGAGCCAAACTTGGTGGCAGAGGTTGGCAAGAGCTAACTGGTTGCACACAAGCCATGAGAGGAATTTGGGTTTTGCCCTTAAGAAGAAGACAACAAGGAAGATGAGAAGATGTACTGAAGAATGTGGAGCGTCCAGGCCCAGAGCTGTAAAAATGACAAATGGATTTTTAAAAATAAGACTAGAGGGGCTGAGAAGGTAGTTCAAAGGCCCATGGGCACCTACGTGGCAAGTGCAAGGTCCTGAGTTCAATCCCTGACCCAGCATTGCCATTGGGCATTGTGACACATGCCTGTAATCTCAGCACTTAGGAGGTTGAGACAGGAGGATTGCTGCAAGTTTGAGACCAGCCTGGGGGCTCCAAAGTGTGCATAGGGCCAGCCTCACCAAAAATAAATAAATAAATAAATAAATAAAGACTTATTGCTTTATGGTGTCTACATTACTATAAGTCTTCATTTCTTCAAATTTTCTTGTTACTGAAGATGGTGTTTCTACCCTTTTCTGTATCTCAATGAAGGCTGTGTGGGACAGGGAAAGCCACCCAGGTGGCCAGATACCCCTGGACTGCAGACTCATCAGAAGTAGGCATGGCCTCTGGAACTCTGTGGGCAACCTGAGACGGCCCTCCAACCTTGCAGATGGTAGAAGTGCCGACGACTCAGGCATATCTGTCTGGATCTCAGGGTCAGTGTGACCCCACGGGCCCTCATACAGGAATCTGCCTCTTTGGAGCAGTGAGTCTGTGCAGGCTCTCGTTGCAGGGCTGGCCGTTGTGCTTAAGGCGGCATGTCCATGTGTTTCTTCTGCAACTGCACACTGATATGATTGTATCTGGTGTCCCATTGCATATGCTGTGTCTTAGCCACTTTCCTGTCTCTGGGGCACACTACCCGGCATCCACAACTCACAGGAAACGAGGCTTATTTTGGCTCGTGGTTTTAGTCTGTGGGCAGCCGGCTCCGAGGCAGCGAGGGCACAGTGAAGGACATAGTGGAGGAAGGCTCTTCAACTCAAGAGAACCAGAAAGCCCAGAGGGAGGGGAGTCTGGGACAAGAATGGGACCTTTCAGGTCCTGCTCCAGGAGACTCTCCACCAACCAGCCCTGCCTCTACTGGCATATTTACCTGCCAAACTCATCCCTGGAGGGTACAGCGGCCCAGGAGCCCACCACCTCCAACTCATGAGACCTTGGTGGGTGGGGCATTTTTAGCAAAACCATAGTGTGCACCCAAGTGCTTGTATCAGTGCACTTCTCCCCGCTCACTCTTTGCTTGGGGGAGGGAGCCCTTCCCTCCTCAGAGTGGAGGCCTCCCCAGGATCCAACCAGCTCTCTGAGCTGAGCCAAGTACCGAGCGCTCCCTGCCCCTGTTTCTTCCCCTTCATTCACCCAGGCCTGTTTCCCTGTCTTCTTCCTCCAGCCGTAAGAACAGCCAAGGCCTGTAACCAACAGCAGAAAAACACAAAATCAGGTCACCAGATGTGCTCCACGTGTTCCCTTGCTCCCCAGCCCTTCTTGCCACAAACCAGTGGTTCCTCACGACGCATACAGCCAGCACTTGGCCTTCCCCCAAACCCAGCTGTGCCCTGCCAAGACTGGGGAGCCCATACACCTACTGCAAGGCCCACCCATGTCTCTAGCACCATGGCCTCGCTCATTTGCTGTCTAGACAGCCCAAAGCAACCAGGGTGATTACTCGCAGCCTGAATCCTGGTGATACATTTGTGCCATGGGCAATGCCAGGTGTCCTCCTGCATTGTCGCTGCTCATCTTGGTGCAAAACATCAAGGAGGTCTGTGCAAGGAAGGTCCCATCCATACGCTGGAGGGCCTGCAGCTCGCCACTGTTCCTGAGCCTGGCTCCCTAGAGTTGGCCCCTCCTGTGCCTGGACTTCGCCTGGGCTCTGGAATGAACAGCATCTGGGATTCTCATTGGAGGTTGTTTACCAGCCCGCTCGCATGGCAGGTTAACAGCCCACAGCAGCCTGCCCTGCCAGGGACTTTCAGGAACTATGTCTCCGAGTCAGCGTGGCCCCGCGCTGGCATGAGCCCACCCCCCAGCCACGTGGATGTGACTCACGCGGGCTTCCTGAGCTCTGCGGAGAGCAGCCAGGACCGCCTGTGTGAAGTTGGGCTGGGTTTAGTTCAGGAGCAGGGGACAGCCGCGAGTGCCTGCTGGGATCCATGCTCCTCCACACGCTCCTCCTGCTCCTGCTCGCCAAGGTACTGCCACTCAGGCCAGATGCAGTCATGCATGCTCTGCAGCTCTGGAGAAAGTGTATCCTGCCCCCAAGCTTCCACCACAGCTCATGCTGCAGATAGCCCCTCAGCAAAAGAAAAGTGGATCTTGTCTAGCAAGCACAAGGACCTGAGTTCAATCTCCAGTTCTGCCAAAAAAAAAAAAAAAGAAAGAAAAGAAAAGAAAAGTGGATCAATCCCCACCTCCAGCATAGCACTCAAGAGTATGATCTTGGTGTATCCGCATCATCACCCCGAGAGACTATTTTCTTCATTTCAAAAAAAAAAGAACTAGAGGATGAACTGACTGAAACAGAGCACGGAGGAGTTTTAATGGAGTGAAACTGCCCTGCACTATTGTCACAGTGACTACAGGCCATTTCCCAGCCATCCAGACCCACAGGACAAACAATGGGCTGGGGGCTGTGTGAGCCCCAGACTGTGGTGACAGTGGCCTATCTGTACGGGCTCACTACTCGTGACAAATGGGCTACTGATGGGTTCCTAGTGAGGTGACTGTGTGGGTGGGGGTGGCTACAGGAGCATGCAGGGAACTGTCTACTTTCTATTTAGTTTTGCTGTGAACCTCAATTGCTCTAAAAATAGAATAGATTTAATAAATAAATACATTTTTAAAAATTCAACACAGGTGAAGTGGCTTTTTTATGATCAGATAGAAAGTGATTGATGTGGGTGTTAAATCTGAGGTACCTGCTCCCCACCCCACGCCCCCTGGAGGGAGAGCAGTGAGCCACCCTGATCCGGACACTCTTTAGAGCTTCTCCACGTCTCATCTGCTTCATCCTCAGAGCTCCCCTGTATTAAATGTCTTGCATGTGCTCCTGCACGGACCCAGAGATGTACCAGGACCCCTGCCAATCACAGAACCTCACCCCAGCCTGCCATTGCCTGCCCCACTGCTGCAACTGTCAGACTATAGCAGCCTTGAGCCTGACTCTAGCAGCCCAGTCTGGAGCACACAGTAGGGGTTCACAAAGTACCCAGGAGAGAGTGTGCGGGGAGGGTGTATATGGACAATGAAGCAAAGAGAAAGGAAACAGGGAAGGACCGGGCAGTGGGAGGGGGCGTGGAAAGAGAAGCAAGGGATGGAAGGAGAGAGGAAGGAGAAAAGATGGCACAGTGGGGCAGAGGCCAAGGTAGGAAGAAGAAAAGGCTTTGTGCTGCCTGACTTTTATCTCCTGTCTCCTTGCCTTTAGTCTTCTGGGGACCCGAAGGCCATCTCAGCTACCTGCCTTCCTGCAGGCAAAAGACTTTGCACCAACTCCCCCAGGCTGGACTGTGTGCTCCCTCTGCAGTCTTTAACCCTTAAAACAAGAACTGCCCTGCCCTTTCCACAAAATAAATGTGGTACTTGGGCAAAAAAAAGAAGGGAGAGAGAGAAGTGGAAAACTCTTGGATTTGGAGATTAAGCTGACTACCCTCCGTTGGAATAAAACCTCCTTCAGCCCCTGGCTGAGGGGCAAGAGGCAGAGCCAACAGTAACACCGGATGCCAGGGTGTGGGGAGGAGAACAGGAGACGTTTCAGAGGAGCTGGCACGGGGGAATGACTTTGCAGTCCAGGAGGACAGAGATGGGCTTATCTCTGGAGACTGAATCCCGCTGCCCTCCCTGGTCTCCAGCCAGCCAGGAGCCATCATCCAAGGTGTGGGCAGGACACCGTCCTGTCCCAGGAGCTCGAAAAGGACCAGAGCAGGCAGGTCCTGTAGATACCCTCAGCAGCTGCTTCAGTGCCTGACTCGTGGAATGTACCCCAAAGTGTCAGCCAGGGAAAGAACCAAGGAGTTATCCTGTCCCAAGGAATAGACTTTGACCTCAGGCCAGACCCAGCACATTAAGGAATGGAATGTGTACCCTGAATACCAAGTAGAAGCAAAAGTCCTCTGACTGAGGGGCCTGTGGGGCGGTGGCACAGTGCACGCTTGGAGCCAGGTGAGTGTAGCTGGGAAGCAGCCCCGAGGAGAGTGGGGGGCCTTCGGGGGCACAGAAGGGAATCATTTGGCTAAATCAGATATCAAAGTGGGAGGGGTGGTTTGGGCTAAAACCAAGGGAGAGAGCAGGAGGTTGATGGTCAGGGCTCGGACAGGTCTCCCTGGAGGGAGCAGAGAGCGGTCACCTGCCCTCCCACGCTGTGGACAGGTGTTGTACAAGCAGCGCTGGTGTTTCCACCGACTGGGCAGCTGGAGGAGATATCTCCGCAAGTCACACAGGTCTTGAATAATCTCTTTGAGCCTTTGTTTCAGCCTGGGTTGCACCTATAGAGGTAAAAGGTAAAGGCTTAGAATCTGAGAGTGCAGAGTCCAGATGGATTTCCACAAGAAAAGACAGAGAAGAATGGAAGAAACTGGGAGCTGTGGAAAAGACTGGGGAGGGGCTGCCCACTGGCGGGCAGAATGGGCTGCCCTAGGGCTTTTTCTGTTTTGTTTGTTTTCTATTCAGTTTTGTGAGACAAGGAGATAGGAGCAGCTGTGGAGATGGGGCAGGGGAAAGTTCAACAGGCTCTCAAGAAAGGCTGCTGGGCGATGTGCGCAGTGCGTGGGCATGGGGGATCGCGAAGCCCCAGGCAGCACTAAGGCTTCTGGAGCTGAGTGAGTGAGCCCTTGACGTTTAGTCTGCTGCAGGGGACTGGTGCGGAGTCACCATGTGAAACAGAAAACACTCCATTTTCTTCTAGTTTCACCTTCCCGGCAGAAGACATCTTGTATCCTGTATTGATTATCCCCTTCCTTCCTAATAGCACCACAGTTTGTTGTGCAGACAAGATAAAGTACTTCCCAGACCCTCTTGCGGCTGGGAGGAGCCCTGAGGCCCTGCAGAGGCTGCTGGAGGACAAGTGGGAAAGTCCGACTGCTCCTGGGATAGCACTTGCTTTTAGCGATTTCTTTTTGCCTCTTCCTGTCTGGAGCGTGCGATAGGAGACAAGGCGAACACCATGAAGGATGAAGGACGATGGAGCAGAAGGGCTAAAGGAGATGCCCTGCGCGATCGGATTTCCTGCCCAGTAAAGTGAAAGAGAAGCCAAATAACGTGGATTCTGCCACCAGCCAGGGTGCAACCCCCCTGGTCTCACGGCCCTCACCATGGCTGGACTGCTTGTGAGATAAGACACACAGATCTCAACCGCAGCACCAAAACTGTGTGGGTAAGGGTATTATTTCTAGCCCTGGCTTCTCCAGGCCTGGTGTCTTGGAGACGTGGGAACTTCGCACCCTGAGGTAGGACCACTGGCCACATTTTAAGAGGCAGTACTTTGAGTCCTCAGGGTGTTCCATAACTGGGCAAAGGCAGTAGGGAGAAGAGTCATGAAGTTCGTGGTTACTTGCCTTCTCTCCTCCGGCATAGGAACTTCCACTGCACCCAACCTATAACCTATTCCCGACTTCATTTTCTTGAGGTTAGAAGAAAAAGAAAGGAAAATAGTAATGGCCAAGTTTCCTGAGGGCTCTCAGACTGGTTGTTGTGCCCTAGGCAAAGGCCAATTCCTGCCCAGCCCCTACAAACACACACACATGCACATAGGCGCGTGCCAGGCCTTTGTCCCCTCGTTGCTGCCCACTCACTCATTTGCCAAATTTGCTTTCTGGTAGGAGCCTTCAGAGATGCTCTGGAGTTGCCAGGAGCCCTGAGTCCGACTCCTGGCCCGGTCACTAACTGCATGACCTGAGTTGGATGTGATACCTGCTCACCTTGGAAGTCATCTCTTGGCTTCTGGCTCAGACTCTTGCAGCTTCCAGCACGGAGTCCTCAGCGTTCGGTCATAGACTTTCCAGCCTCCCATTGCAGACCCATCAGCCTCCTGATATGGACTCACACAGGCCGCTATAGTGAGCTCCACACCGGCTCCCAAATCCTTCAGTCTCCAGTGTGCAGGCAGATCCGCTGCGCTGTTCCTCATCTGACCCTGTTGTGGCCTTGTAAGCCCATCTGGCAAATTCACATATATTTGGATAACTTGTGTTCTGTCGGTTTTTCTAGTAAACACAAATACATTCCTTCAGCCAGGCCCTACCCCTGAACAGCACATCCAGCTACGAATTCATCAACGGATGGGTCCACTAATGAGCACAGTGACCCCATGCTCCTACTACTGTCCAAAACTGGTTGTTGATCCCTGTTTGAGGGCCAGTCCTCCCCTCTGCCACTTGCACACACAAGCACATATGGGCACTTGTCTGCTCGGAACATAAAATTCCACCTCTGAACCTATCAGACTTTTGTAGGACACCTTCTATCTAAACCTCAACAGCCATACATTCTTGAAGACATCTTCTCAGATAGGAGGCCATATCACCCCTATGGCCTGGTCAGTCTAGCAGAAAGAAAACTGTGCCCCCAAGGGCCCCTGCTGGTGACATGTATGTTTAAGACTGTGACATTTTGATTCACAAAGAAACTTTTCTAGGCTGGGGTATGGCTAAGTGGTCAGAGCACTTGGTGACATGTGCCAGGCCTTGAGTTCAGTCCCTAGTACCACAAAAGCAAAATAAGACTTTTTCTGGTTGGGCCTGGCCCCAGCTTTACCTCCTGCTCTTTCTGCATGAGAGAGAGAGAGAGAGAGAGAGAGAGAGAGAGAGAGAGAGAGAGAGAGAGGAATTGCAGTAGTAAGGATCTTTTATTGGAAAAAACAACTCCTTCAGCCCAATTTTGAATCCCAGGCAACAAAGGAAATCCAGCTCTAACCTGAGTACTACAAGAGAGTGCAAACGGTGGAATTACAGATCATCCCAAGGACACTGGTTCAAAGCAACTGCTTTCCTCCTCTACGGCCTCTTGTTAAATCCTGGTGCCTCCCAGGAACAGCTCTTGCAGTTATCCATTGGTGGGTTGCTTAAAAAAAAAAAAATCCGGTGAACTCTTGTTCTGAGACAGATATAGAGAAAGCAATTTGAGAGAAAGGGACTTTGTGCAGCCTTAAGTAATCAGCTTTTCTTCTGCCTCAGAGACGCTGGTGAAGGAGGCAGCCATAAAATAACAAGACTGGCAGTGGAAGCCACAATGCTGCCTCTGCTGGGGTCTGCACCCTCGGCAGGCTGGGCTCTGCCCCAAGATGAGCTAAGACAAAGCAGATCTAGTACCTGTGGAAGGGAGAGGAGGACAAACAACAAACCTTTGTGTCTTTCTGTCACACAAACTGAGAAACAAAAGACTGATGGAGGCTGCCAATCTGGCAGAGACCTAGGGAATTAGAGGAAAAGAAATCAAAATAAACAAAAGAACACCGGGCTTCTAGTTTTGCAAACCAGATGCGATCCCAAAGACTGGTATAATAAGGAAGAAAAACAGCTGTTGCATATCACATGTGACAAATCCAGTGGTACAATACTTTCATCATCAGAAGAAGCTTTGGTAACTTCACCATTAGCAGTAAGAACAAAATCAGGAAAAGAGAAAGGAGGGGGCTAATTACAGCACTAACCGGATGCACTGGTTTTAGAAGACCCAGGCGGGTAGCTTGAACTGCTAATGGAATCTAGCTACTGAAAAAGTTCTACCCGTTGAGAGAATTTTAGGAAACGTTGAAGTTGGCAAAGTAAGTGCTCTACTTGGCACAATGTTTTCAGCTCTGGTGGCCCATTAGGATGGCAAGAAAAAGACAGAACAAAATAAAATTAAAAAAAAATTTTTTCCTGGAGATAGCTCACATCACCACCACAAAATCGTGGTTTCAACCTAGCAGCAATATATCCATAAATTCAATTGGGAAAAACTTTGAATATTCTGAACTTTCTGTGAGACGGACAGTTGGGGGGAGACTGCTGCTTTGAATTGGTGGATTCAACAGAAATGATCTCTGGTTTTGTCCAGAGGCTGTAATTTAAACAGTCTGTGATTCCCCCAAACTATCTGCAGCCTCTTCCTCTTCCTTGCTGCAGAAAGCACCATGTCTGCTTCCCAAGCTTCCAGGGTCCCAGCCAAGCACAACTCCCCAGTGCGCTGCGTCCCTGTCCAGCCGGGCCTCTCCCCTGAGCTTCTCCCCACAGCCACGCTGCTGCAGAGAGAAGTCCATGGTCCCCCTGCTAGGACTGACACAGAAGAAACAGGGCATCCCTTTGAACCTGAATTTCAGAGAAACAAATAATTGTTCAGGATGTGTGTGTGCTGTGAAATACTCGGGATACATTTATGTGCTAAAACAGCTACTCATTGTCTATCGGCAGTTCCAATTTCGGTGAATTCTAATTTAACTGTGCATCCTGCAGCTTCTAGTGTCCTCGCTTTGACGCTCCTATTCCCTGCACCTCTTTGTTACTTTCCATCTACTGCTCAGCTCAGCAACCCTGGCACCTGGATGTCTCCTCCCTGATGCTGCTCTGCCTGTGTTTCTCTGGGACCTCTTAGTAACCAAATCCCCAGGACAGGGGCCTCCGGGGATGCTTAGCTGTTTCCATTCTCCTTCTTACTCCAAGGGGAAGGCTTCTCCTGGAAGAAGACCCTGCTGTCTTCTCCACCTTCCTCTGGCAGCTCCTTCCCTGATTGCCTGCTGAGCTGCTTTGGTAAGTCACCCAGGTCTGCAGGGCGCCCCCAGGCCTCTCTCCTGCAGCGCTCAGCCCTCCCAGTGTGCAGAGGTGTTTGCTGCCATATCTCTCTCAGCGCTCAGCCCCCCTGGCCACAGCTGTCCCAGCTGCTCCTGCTGCCCCATCCATCATGCTGGCTGCAGAGCCTGAGAGTAAATCTCACGGAGAAACCTCCCTGCCCTGGGCCTCCGAGGACAGGGCTCAGCTGTCAGAGGACAGCATGGTTTGCAGGGTCAGAGCATCAGGCCCTGCACAATTGACTGACTAGGAATTATGGATGGCGCGGCTCAGGCGGCACAGGCTCCTGAGCCAGGGAGAGGTCCCTGCCTCCCTTCTCTCTGGCTTTTAGCATAGGCTCACTTTAGTCTAGATGTATTCCTGTTATATTTTTTTACTTTTGTAGTCTCTAATGATCATATTTCTACACACACACACACACACACACACACTCAGGCATGCACACACATCTCCCCACACCCTCTTCTGTCAGACTGTGTCCTGCCAGACAAACTGGCAAGCCCCACGGAGAATGCTGAATGACGGATGTGACTATAAGAATCGAGCTAAGAAGTGATCACAATAAAAGTACCTGGCAAAATCTAACATCTTTTCTGGATAAACTTCCACTCTCGTATGTAAGAAAAGTTTCTTGACATAATAAAGGCCATTTATGAAAACATGTGTAGCGTTATCAGTCAATGGGAGAAACTAAAACTTTCCCACTAGGATCCAGTAAAAGGGAATGTTGTCTACTCTAAACACTTCTACTTAGCATAGCACTGGACACACTAACAGGTATAATCAATCAAGAAAAAGAAATAAAAGACACCCATATTGGGCCAGCCAAATTGTTCAGCGGATTAAAGCACCTGCAATCAGGCCCAGGGGCCAGAGGTTCGATCCCTAGGCCTGCCATGCTGGCCCCACCCCAGGGGTGTGCTGAGACAGCAACTGAGACTGGGTGTGGTGGCGCGCCTGTAATCCCAGCTCTTGGGAGGCTGTAAACAGGCGGAACACTACAAGTCCGATCTAGTAGTGAGACTCTGAGCACTTATAGTCCCTTCCCTAAAACACACACACACACACACACACACACACACACACACACACACACACGATACCCATATTGGGAAATTGGGAACAAAACTATCTCCCTTTTACATGACATCCTATATATATAAAGCCTGAAAGATTCCTCAAAAAACTGTTAGAATTAAGATATGAATTAAAAACATTGTAGAACACAATACAGTTTTAAAAACCAGTAGCACTTTTATATACAATAATAACCTGGCTGAGAAAGAAACCAAGAAAATAATTCCATTAATGGTAGCATCAAAAGATTAAATTCTTTGAAATAAATTTTCTTTTAATTTTATTTATTTATTTGTGTGTGTGTGTGTGTGTGTGTGTATGTGTGTGTGTGTGGCCAGCTCA
>NDGN011156995.1:0-13929 GCA_002564285.1 Tympanoctomys barrerae | reverse complement strand
ACACACACACACACACACACACACACATGCACATCCACTCACTATGGATTACTGTTTATCCAAAGAGAGAAAGAGAGAGAATCCTCTTCATGGCTAAATCTGGATGGTGTTATGTTATGTGAAACAAGCCAGGCACAGAAAGGCCCCACTTGACGTCACTCATATGTGGAACATAAAAAACCAGTCTCACAGAAAGAGTGCAGAATGGTGGTTACAAGGGCTGACCCATGATAAGAGAGAGGGGGCTAGAAAGGTGGTGGTCAGGGGATAGATATTTTCAGCTAATTTGAAGGAGCGCATTCAACTGATCTTTATAGCACGCACTTCCAATGCGTATTGATAATAGATTTTTGAAAACTTCAGAGAGTGGTTAAGTGTTCCCATCACAAAAAATGAAAAAGTAGGTGTTAATTAGCTAGGTTTAGTCATTCTACCATGTGTATACCCTTCAAAACATCATGGTATACACAATAAATATATACAATTTTGACTGTGGAGGTAAAAGAGCAATATAAGAACTAAATTTAAAAATGAGAAACAGACAAGAGTCAAGAAAATAAAAAACGCAAGCCTGAGGAAAACCATGTCCCTATCCTTTGTATCATCTTAGTGGTTTTTTAAAACAAGAACCAAAATTTAGGGGAGGCCTGCCAGTTAGGTCAGTTGTTTAAGCTCCTGCTTATGCAAACTCAGTCAGGCACAGGAAACCATGATCCCCAGCTCCACATGCCTTACCAGACCCGCTTTTAAGGCAATCTGAGCTAGAAAAACCATTCTTCTCAACTTTTCAAGGCCTGCCATGTCAGCCTCCCGGGCAAGCTGAGCCGACAATTGAAATGGGGCATCATGGTACACACCTGTAATCCCAGCTCTTGGGAGGCTATAAACAGGAGAATCACTATGAGTCCCATCTAGTAGTGAGACTCTAAACACCCTGTAGACCCTTCCCTAAAATACAAAAAAAAAATAATAATAATAATAATAATTTGTTTTTTCTATAAACAAATCCATGAAGAATGAGCTATCCTAGCTTTTCAAAATGTTAAAAGCCGTAAGTGTGTGTGTATGTGTGTATGTGGGCACACATGTGCTTGTATCTATGCATGCACAAAAGTGTGTATGGATTGCTCTACATATGTGGTATGTATGCATATGCATGTAGGTGTGTAAGTGTGTGTATATGCACTTGTGTGTATATTAAGCAAGAAAGCAGGCATTTGTGGTTAAAACAATTCTAAATTTAGACAATGGATTAGTGCAAGAAAGTGCTGGAACGTTACCACACAAGCAGTACCATGTCACTGGCATTTAAAGTAGGAGAATCACACAACACAGTAGGGACACCATAAAGGGGACTGTGGAGATGGACAACCTTCTCTCTCATGTTGAAAGTAGGTAACAGGAAGCAGGAACTGAGAGAAGGAGATGTTTGGGAAATATTTTTTACAAAACTAAGGAGAGAGAAATGAGAACCTGAACTAGAGCAGGGGAATGGCAGTGACATAAGGTAGAGCCCCCAGGCTTTGTTCTGTAGGTAATGCACATATTGTCAGTGCAGAAATATTTTTAGTAGAATCTTGCAAGTAGGCCTGCGTGTGTCTATTGAAATATACTGGAAAGAATAATATCCCATCACAGAAAATCATCTAAGACAATATGCAGCATAGAAACAATTAAAACATTTATCGTGACTTTAAACTCACTTTCATTTGATAGTGCCCCGAGAATTTTGACCAAGGTTCCACTTTACAAAAGGTGCAGTTTGTTGTGGATGTGAATGCTCCCTGAAAAAGTCACTGCCATGCCCTAAGGTTACAGGAGGGGACACACAGAGTAAAGGGGAGCCTATGTCCTGCAGCGACAGAACCAGCTGCTTCCAGCCTGTTCTCATCTTAGGCTTGTGCCTCTGGATAGTGATTTAATTTAGAGTTTCCCTGGGCTCTTCTAAAGCTAACATGATTATTACCAAAAGAAAAAAAACCTTTTTTTAAATTCTTTTACATAGTCCTGAGTATGTATACTGAAAAAATTGACTCAAGTCTGCTCCTTTATCATACTTTTCTTTTCCTGTATCATTATAAGATAGTAGTGGGCCAGGGAGATGGCTCAGTAAAATAAGTGCTTCCCTGGCAAACACAAGGCCCTGAGTTCAATCACCAGTTCTTCCAAAAAGATAAAAAGATAGTACTTTGAGTTTTTTGAATGCCAAACACTCACTGATTTACATGTATTTGTTACTTAGATCCTCATAACAATTTTAGGAGTGATAGGCAAAATATTGAAGTACTAAGTATAGCTAAAGCCTACACCAATCGGAATTGTCCAAGCCTACAAATCATGATGGATGCCAGCCATACACAGCCATACAGCTGTACAAGGCCACCCGGCATCAAAAAGTTCTAGAAACAAGTTCCTAATTTACCAGTGAAGAAGACGGACCTTGCGTAATCTCCTGTGATCACACGAACAGTCACCAGCACCACAGGGCTGTGTATCTGGGGCCACATTATACTGCACTGTCTCCCAGATCTGGACTTACTTGTTCTTCATGCTTGAAACCTACCATCAATACCGAAGGATCAACAAGGAGCCTAGGTGACCTCATCTACATTCCTAATTAAGTAGCAGAACTGAACTGGGGGGGGCGGTCAGTAAACATTTGAGAACAGGATAATCAACTTTAGTCAAAAAAAAAAAAAACTCAGAGTAAATTTATTCCATTAAAAATAGTTCATATTAACTAGATGAATAGTAAAAAAAAAAAAAAGACAGACTGAACACACCCTTGTTCCTAAGAAAGCATTTAATGCCATCTCATGAATGTCTGTCCATCAAATTAGGTTAATTAAAATAGGATTAGATGATAGCTTCTATTGTATAGATTGTAAAGTGCCTCCAGGTGGCTGCTCTTCATATATCCTGGGTCAGTCCTGGGGATAGTCTTGGTAGTTGAAAATACACCAGAGTTGGCACTGTGATGTATGATATCTTTATTAATGATCTATAAAATATGTGTTTGATGAATCTAAATGAAGATTGTAGAACTCAGTCTTTTCAGTGCAACTGCTGAAAAGTCATAGGAAGGACACCAGAATGCCAAGTAGGAACTGGCTTTGCCCAGCAGTTAATCAGAGCAAAGGTCCTAATCCTCATGGCAGGGCTGCCTGGCCAAACAGTGTGCCAATCACGGATTGAGAAACAGTGATTATTTTGCTTTACCTCACTCGAAGCAAGAATGCCCCAGCCTGCCTCTTCTTTCTCTCTCTTTCTTACACACTCTTCTTTCTCCACCACTCCCTTCCTCTCCACTTCTCTCTCCCCATCTCCACTGCTTGCTCTCTCTCCCTGCCCCTCCCCATCTCTCTTTTCCTTTTAAAGTCTCATTTCTTATTTTATTCCAAAATATCATTGAGGCCAGCATCCATAAATCTGTAACCCTCTTAAACATGCATCAATTAGAGTGGCTTTTGGTTCATTCGTAGTAAGAGTAGCTGCAAAGCTAGTATTGATTGAATGATCACATCACCAGACCATGGGCTAAATAACCATCCTGACATAACCATTTAATACCTGTGAACCTGGCAGGAACCTATAGCTTTTGCCAGTTTTCAGAAAAACTAAAATTCTGAGGGGGTCCAAAAAGAAGACTTCTGGCCCATCATGCAATTTGTAGGTGACAAGACAAAGGCCTAGGCCATGCTCATCCGACTCCATTCATATCCAAAGGGAAGACAATGGCTGAATAAATTCCAGTAGCGCCTTAAAATACAAAAATGGTCTATGTGCTTATTGGGGTGCGGGATGTGCATGTGCCAACTCCATACAAGGGATGCAGATGTTGTGCATTGTAAACGTGTCCAGATAGAAAAGAAAGATGGGCAGTGAGGGAGGAGAGGGAGAAAAGGAGATGAGAAATCGAATTAAGGCGCATTGTGTGCGTGTGCCTACTCCACACGGGAAATGGAAACATTGTGTGCTACACACATGTACTAATACGCTAAACTAAGAAATGGAAACATTGAAAAATAGAAAAATGGGCAAACCAATACTACAGTTGTTATGGCTTGTGTCTAGCTGTCCCCCCAAAGCCTCACACAGTTGTGAGGCTCCACAGTTCTGGAGTTTGTGATTAATTATCGTGGGTGTGCATGCTGCACCTGCCCTGGGAAAAGTAATTTGCATTACAATGTAAGGAGGGGAGAGAAGCTAGCTAGCTGCCTGAGCTGTGTCACTTCCTTTGCTCTCTGCACTTTGCTGCCGCCATGAAAGGTTGTTCTCTGCCATGTGCCACTCTGCCTTGGAGCCAATGAGTATGGACTGAAACTGCCAGTAACTCTAGTAACTGTGAGCTAAATAAACCCTTCCTTCCTTTGTTTTGAATGTTGAGTATTTGTCTCAGCAACAAGAGAAGAGTAATTTAGACAACAGTTTACATTTATATTAAAAGCCATAAGAAAAGGCTTGTGAGTTTAAAGAGCCATAAGGTGGCATTATCTAAAAGTATGCCCAAATTTTTTTTTGGAAATATACTGTAGTTAGATGCCCTATCACTAACTCCCCTCAAGATACTCCCCCATTGCTTCCAACACATGGATCCCATCATTCTTGCCTCTTTCTGAAGTAGCTCTGGTGAACTCTTTTGGGAACATCTTTACTCGCACTGCCTTGGCTGCTGGGACATGTCTTGGATTGATTCCAAATGTTTACCTTTTGTGGTCATTTTGACTTTGCAGAAAAGCCAGGTATCACATGTTATGAGATCAGTGAATAAAGAGGGGGGGAACTTATCATATTTTTACAAGCCTACCCTTTTGCCGGATGGTCAGCAGCACTATTTGCTGTTTTTTTCAATCTTACCCCATAAAGGTGTTCATGAAAAAGGACTTTCAGAACGTCTGCAGAAAGTGGCCAGAATGCGGGAATAAGTGTACTTGAAGTGAAGGGAATGTCTTAAAATGGACTAAGACAGTGTGTCTTTTATTGTAATAAATGTTTAAATCAAATATTCACCATGTGTTTCAAACATGCTTTTGCATGGTTGAACACATAAACACACATGTAGCATGTCTTTAACAACGCTACTATTATGGAAAGAAGATGTCAAACTCTGATGGAAAACAGGTGTTTTAAATTCTCAATTGTTAGCTGTTTTAATTTTTCAGAGATAATCGTATATAAATGATATAACTAGAAAACAAGATGTTATTTCAAAACAGATGACAACTTTTGGCAGGTAGAGATGTGCAAGAGGTTTCTGTATTAGAATTGTCCAGAGAAACAGAACAGCAAGGCCTGCATGTCCATATGCAGGAGTAATGACAATATTCTAGTCAGTTACAAAACACGTGTAAACATGATACTGTGAGATTATATCACCTAATGATGCTGTATTTGGAAATAAGCATCATAATTTGTATAAGTGCACTGTATGACAGTCACATAATGACAAAAGTATCTAACAATGATTTCTCAGGGTGTATCACTGTCATTGAATGTCATGATTATGGAGAAGAACATAGTTTAAGAAATTGGCTCATGTGTCTGTGGGGCCAGGGGACTGCAGAGGAGCAGGGCTGAACAGTAGGCCAGGAGAAAGCAGGTGCAGAAGCCTGTGCTAAGGCAGTTGGAAGTCAGCATGTCATCTTTCTTGGACTCTGTGTTTTGTTTTTCTTTCTACCTTCAACTAACTGGATACAGCCCACTCACATGGTGGAGGATAATCTGTTTTCCTCAAAGGCACTGGTGTAAATGTTCATCTCATAGCAATATCTTTACATCTTCATAGCAGTATCTAAACTGGTGTTGGAATACCATGGCCTACCCAAATGACACATACAGTTAGAATAACAGTGTTCCTCCCTCCTTCAGGCAGCAGTGTGTATAAAAACAGAGGTAATACAAGGAGATGAGTTTGGACAGCCATCAAAAAGTAGTGAAAACATGCTGGACATGTGGCACATACTTGTAATCCTTCAACTCTGGGAAGCTGAGGCAGGAAGATCACAGGGTTAAGTCCAGCCTGGGAAACTTAGCTAATTAATAAGACCCTTCCTCAAAATGATGAAGAGGAGGAAGTGGAGGAGGATTTAAAAGGGGTCAGTGCAAGGACCAAATGTCAGTCTTCAATACTGTAAATCTAATTAACAAAAACATTTCCACTATGTTGGATGTGTGCCGGAGCTTCTGGGGACTTGTGAGCACAGGAATCTAGCACGACCAAAGTTGTCTTTTCCTTTTAGATGTCAGGGACATTGTCTTTGCTGGAGCTGTTTTCTGTTAGCGACTTTGAAGCAGCATGAATTTTCATTCTAAATGTGAGTCTCCTCCCTGAACACTGTATGTCCGATCCTCACTTTGTTCACGATACGCAGTTATCACACTAACCTAAGAGACATAAAATCGATTGGCTGACAAACTCAAATACCACATGGTTTCTCTTATATGAGAAATATTACAGTGAGAGAGAGAGAGAGAAAGTAAAGTAGAAGGTAAATAAACAGGAAGCAGGCAGAAATTCAAATACTTCCCCAAATCACATACTGCATTATCTTAGAAATTTTATTTATACATGCCCTGTGTTTAATTTATACTACTAGATTATTTAGTTCATTGAAGACAGAGTTTGTGTTATCTGTTTCTTTTTTGTAAGAATCTTTTGTGTTTATGTCTTTAATTGAGTAACTACTTTGAAGATAAGGATACGCAGTGTAAAAACTATTGTTATCCACTTAGTATTTGGCTATAAAAAGTTGTTTCTTTCATAAAATTAAAATTAAGTTAAAAATCAGTGACTTGAAGCAACTTCAATACCAATAGAGTGAATGTAAGTACAGTGTTAATAGGAAAGGGCAGGTTGATTCATCACTTCATGTTTTTATTGGTCAGACTCAGCCTGTATGATTGAAGGTTGCTCTCTCTCACAGAAGTCAATAGGAGCTGAGTGTTCACGTGCACCCAGGTAAGGGCTTTTATACATTTGACAAAGTGTCCTAATACTCTGCGAAGGACCTGTTAATTCTCTTCCCCACTGCACCTGAAACTCAGACTGGTGCAACTGGCCTGTGCCCTAAGCTAGGAGGTCCACTCCAGGTGTCCCGGATGCAGATTCTGCACCTCCTGGTGAGGTCAGAGCAATTCGGGTAATAACTTGCTCCAGCTCTCACAGTCAGAGAGATAGAATCACCAGTGCAATTTCTGTCTCTGATCTCAAAACTGAAGAGCTGAATGCTCTTCATGCCACAGAATCAAACTGCCACTCTGCTGAATTCGGTGCCCTTACCCAGGTGCTTACTTAGCAGTGAAAAAGGCTCGTCGACAGATCACTGACTACTATGAGACTCTGCTTCCTGTCATTCCCCTGCAAAATCTACAGATTGATCTTTTTTTTTAAAAAAAAAAGAACTATTTGTAGCATTCAGATTGGAAAAAAAAACTGTAAGTTTCTTTGCTTTTCACCATATCAATGTCACATCCCTCCTTAACAGTCCAGTTAGAGGAAATAATGTCCTCAATCTTTGCCAGTTAGCTAAGTTATTTGTCCCCAGAGTGGCCAATAATAACTAAGGCTGTTTGTAGTGAAAAGAAATCTTAAGTGGAATCCCACCATGATAAATGGAAAGGAGCTGCTCTGCGTGGCAAGAGAAGGTTGGGAGGGTCACCGCCTTCCCCACCCAGCAGATTCAGAGACAGACTGCTCCGCAGGTCCTCAGGGACACTCAGCTCCACCTGGGGGCAGCCACAGAGCTGGGAAGCAAGAAATCCACTGAGCTTGGTCCACTCATTCTCTAAATACCCTTGAGCATTGACTGTGTACCTGTGCTAGGTATTACAGTAAGTAGAAAGGAACAGTCCCTGCTCTTAACATCCTCAGTTTATGGAGAATGTGCAGGTCTTTTCCACCGAGAGGGACTCTTTGCCTGTCTACTCTTTGGACACAGCAAACATCCTCGGGGCTCCTCTCTGGAAAAACGGAACACAACTTTGTCACTCTGAGCCGAACTACCTGCATTTTAGCGGTGAGAATGCTCAAACGTAACCCCATCAAGAACTGAGCCTGAAATACTCTCTGCATATGGCCCCTCGCAACCATGAGGAAGCCTTTTTGAAAAGACCAGTGTCTGTACATTATTATCATGCTTCTCTTTTACTTATTTAAGTAAAATCTCAGGTATATCACAGATATAGCAAAGAAAAAACAGCACATGACTTTAAGTCTTCCTATTATGACTTTCATTTTGTAGAAGGAAATAAAAACATGTTTTCATTAAGATGCCCCAGTGCATTCCCTATACAGTGTTAATTACCTAATGACATTAGCACAGTGTGCGGTGTAATAGCTCCTCACAATTAGTTGACAAAATACTTTAGCATCCGTTATCTCCTCTGGGGCTCACAACAGCTCCGGTAGCGAAGCAACTGGGTAAAGCCTTGTTTCACAACCACTAAACTCAGGGTAAGCTTTGCCTGGGAGCACGCATCAGTCTCTGTGTTGCAAACACAGAGGGCTTTAAACTGTGGCAATCTAATCCTGCTATCCTACTTAGCAGCCCTGTGGCCACAGGAAAATACTTTAAGTTTCCTGGGTGCAGTCCTTTCATATACAATTAGCAAGCAATAGTCTTCAGTAAATGCCAAGCACTACTCTAAACTATGTATGTTCACTAACTTAATATTCAAAATTTTATTATTAACACTTTATAGATGCAGAAAATTGAGCATTAGGGCCAGCCAAATAGCTCAGAGGATTAAAGCATCTTCAAGCATGTGCAGGGGCCAGGGGTTCAATCCCTGGACCTGCCATGCCTGCCCCATCCCCAGGGCTCACTGAGATGGTGATTGAGACTGGGCATGGTGGTGCACGCCTATAATCCCAGCTCTCGGGAGGATATAAACAGGCGGATCACTATGAGCCCGATCTAGTAATGAGACCCTGAACACCCTGTAGACCATTCCCTAAAATAATAAATAAATAAATAAATAAATAATTGAACATTGAGAAGTAGAATACGGTGCCAGGGAAATAGTTCAGTAGAATAAGCACTTGCCTGGCAAGCGCAAGGGCCTGAGTTTAATTTCCAGTTCCGCAAAAAAAAAAAAAAGAAAAGAAAAGAGAGAAGTAAAATAATGTCTCTAAGGACATACAGAAATGAGTATCAGAGTGAGATGCAATAGCCTGTCATTAGAGTACATGGCTATTAACCCTTACATCATAGTGACAATGACATAGTAGAAAGGATTTAATTTTGTACTAATGATTGTGTCTATCAAAATAGTTCTGCTTATGCTGATACAATAAATATCTTCCAAGATCTCAATGGCTTAAAATATCAATTTTGTTTTTAATTAAGATTTTGTATCTATTGTGGAACAGTGGGGAGGAGACACTAAGGTACCAATGTGCATCATTCTGATTTAAAGACCTTGGTCAGGAAAGGCCTATCACCAAGTTCCTTGACTGATAGAGGAAAGAAGTCTAGTCGGTCATGCTTCGAGGGTAGCATCCCACAGGTGACATATGCCCCTTCTGCTCATATTTCATAGACGGAAAATAGCATCAAATATTCAGGAAAGTGCAGCTCTATGAGATCTTTGGATGCTATCATGCCAGTCATACTTGGTGGACAGCAAAAGTGACCCCTGTCAATAGCTCACCTACAGCCTCCTTAGGGAAGTGTATTCCAAGCTGATATGCATCTCGGGGCTGGGTCCTCTCTCTTTCCTTATTAAATGGTGTGTGTGTGTGTGTGTGTGTGTGTGTGTGTGTGTGAATGCTCCCTACTGTCATCATTGTCTGTGGATAAAGGGCACCACATATTTTAATCTTAAAATTACAAAATGACCCAGAAACTAGAAATTTTATAATAATCAAGAATCACTTCATCTTCTAGCTGCAGCATTCCTTCTAACCTCCATGTCTTGCCTTTCTAATATGTAATTTGTTGCAGTGTTTCCACACTCTCAACCCACTTCAACTTTCTTTCATGTTTAAATGATGTTGCATTCTTTTACATGTGTCAGGAAAGGTACAAAGATCTGGTTTAGTGGATGGAATTATTCATTCAGTTGTTCTTTTTTCATTTTTTCTTTGATTTAAGGGAGTCATACTTTTGTTATTTTGGGGGTGCTTATTTTGTTTTTGTGTTTTTATTCTTTTGATACAGGGCCTCACTCTGCAGTTTGGACCTGTAGTGATCCTCTTGTCTCAGCCTCCCCAGCACTACTATTACAGGTGTGCACCACCACGCCAGGACTCGATTACTGGCTCAGCGCACCCAGGGGCAGGGTCGGCACAGCATGCAGTACCAGGGTTCAAACCCTGGCTCCTGTGCTTGCCCAAGTAGGAGCTTAGTCTGCTGAGCTATCTCCCCAGCTCTACAGTCAGGTTTTTAAACTCTATGATGTTCTATTCAGTGCAAGACACCAATGTGACTCATATAGGAATCCTGTCTTCATCAAAAAATATGGATATACGGTCATGGGAAAAAAACAGTACCTCACACCGGCTTCCATTCACTGACCCAGTCTACATTTATAGAGCCTTGGTTAAGCACCAAATCCAGTGTGGTATTATGAGTGGTATGTAAGGAGAAATGGTGCAAAGTCCCTACTTTAATGGGTTTACAGGAGATATATGGTAGCACCATAATTATTGTTTACTCAGGATGCAATGGGAAGACTAGCAAACCCAGATAATCCAGAAAAAGACACCACAAGAGCTTCCTGGCCAAGATTGCTAAAGTCTTACCATAAGAGTTGAGCAGGAGCTCTTAACTGAATGAAGCAACAGACCTGTGGAACTGTGAGGGTGATATGGGCCCACCAAGGGGAGAAGGAGTACCAAGCTCAGACAATGACTCATGGTTGGATGGCCAGAGATTAATGTGTGCATCAGATGCTGTAGGACTAGCTAAAGCATGGGGTGGACAAAGATTTTCCATTTTGTCCTACAGGCCAGTGATAGCTAGATATTTTAATCCTTCATCCTTATTAATAATATTATGTAAGGACAAATAATATGAAATAATTTGCAAACTATATTAATTATATTAACTATGTCATATATAGCTAATACATAGTAGTAACTATACTTAAAATATATACCATAATATACATGAGGTATGAATTTTAAAGACAATTAAGAAATAAATATTTTAACTTAATTCCTGCATAAAGATCTTCCTACTTTCACCATTTTTTTAGTGGGAACCACAGATCTGAGCTTATTTTTTAAAGTCAATGCAAGGGCCATCCAAATAGCTCAGTGGATTAAAGTGCCTGCAAGCAGGCATAGGAGCGGGGCTTTGATCCCCAGGCCTGCCATGCAGGCCCTGCCCCTGGGGCACACTGAGACAGCGATTGAGACTGGGTATGGTGGTACACATCTGTAATCCTAGCACTTGGGAGGCTGTAAACAGGAGAATCACTATGAGCCTGATCTAGTAGGGAGACCCTGAACACCCTGTAGACCCTCCCCTAAAATACAGAAAAATAAAATGTCAATGAAATGCAGATATTCTTCCACTTATGATGAGATTATATCTCATTAAGCCTATCATAAATTAAAGATATCATGAGCCTAAAATGCATTTATTTGCCTGACTTATCAATCACTTGAGATCTGCAACACAACACACCATGGAGAACTGCTTGTTTGTCTTTATGCAGCTCATTGCAAGAGATCGGCCTATCACAGAAGGCTTGCCCAGGGAAAGATTGAAATTCAGAATTCAATCTCTGGGTTTCCACTAAATACCAAATGGACAGCAGTCTTGTACTGCATAAAGTCAGAAAATATCAAGTCATGCCATTTCCTTGGGCAAAGCTTACATTGTATGTCTGAGGAAAAAATTTATGAGAGCACTTAAATACCCATAAAAGGCTTGTGATATTCAAAGGAAGAAAAAAATATTTTTTTAGTTATCAGGGAGGCAAAAAGCCTTCATGAATGAGGTTATACTTGACTGGCCAAGAATTGAACTCATGGAGAAAACTACATTCCAGTTCTACACCAGGAATCAAGGATGTTCATGCCGGCCTTACGAATGTGCCTCTCCATTCACCTATGTTGACAGATATGTGCGGTCAAGAACGAAGCATGATGTTGACATGCGGATCGGAATCCATTCAGGCTCGGTGCTATGTGGTGTGTTGGGACTGAGAAAGTGGCAGTTTGATGTCTGGTCTTGGGATGTGGACATTGCAAACAAACTTGAATCTGGAGGCATCCCTGGGTAAGTCAAAGCAAAGCTCCTGTTGATTCACCCCTGATATTTCCTAAATTTGTGATAGTGGATTTCCTGTATGCAGAGTTGAGAAGCATAGATGTAGGACTAAATTATTTGGCAGAAGGTCAGACACAGAAGCATCACATAATATTGGCCCTTAAAAAATCTAACAAAATATTTCAGAGGCAACAAGGATAATGGGACAACACTGAGGTACTGAGTTTCTGCCCCACAAAGCACTGAGTCTTAGACTTACCTGCACCTTGGAATCCTCAGAGGAACACCTCCAAAATACTGATGCCTAGACCTCTCATTTATTGATCTAAAGAAAATTCTATGGGGAGTCTATTTTAAATTCTTAAATCAAATCTAACAGCCAGCAAAAATTAAACCTAATGATCATCGATATATGCATTACCGTGGTCTCAGTTTAGGAAATTCAGTGCCTTTTTAAACTCACCAACGCTCCATTTTTGGCTGTCAACTGATTGGTCTAGAATCTCCAGAGAGGCTACCAGCCTGAAAAGGCAACTGCAGCCTTACAAAACAGTAGAAATATTAAGATTCTGTTTCCACAGACTGAAACTGAGCCCGCAAATATATATGAGCCAGTGAGTTGTACTGAGTTTCTGTGACCTCTCTTTCTGAAAGATGATGATAGGTAGGTAGACAGGTAGATGGATAAATGATGGTAAGTAGATAGGTAGACAGGGAATTGATCGATTGATAGGTAATTAACAGATGACACATAGATGATTGATAGATAGAATCTATCTACATATATTCCTCTCTCTATCACTCACATCTGCCTTTGAAATCAGATCTCTTGTTATAATCTTTTATATTTACTACCAGACAATGTAATATAGTGATGAAAAAAATACAGGAGACAGAATCAGAGAACCTAAGATTCCCCATTCTGTCTCATGCTAAATTATTTTCTCTTCACCAATTTGTGTGAAGCAAGTACAACACCTGGTGTGAACTCTTCATGCTAACTCAGCTTGCATGGCATGACTGTGGGAACTCAGGTAGGTGCTTAAATCCTCAGAGAGAATACCTGTGATACGGTCACTTGTGGGCTATGTCCCTCCTCCGTGAGAGTTTGTTGCCTCATCTTCCGAACAGGAGCAGCCCACCTCACAGATCTCTTCTGAGCCCTCCCTGGGACCAGGTTAAGAAGAACTGCATAGACTGTACAAGGATATAACCACGACAGCTGGTGTCCTTAGGAAAGCAGCTGCTGCCATTTGCGTTGCCTGCTATTTGCCATCACCACTTGCCACACAGGTCTGGACCTTGGCAAAGCCTGGCATGCCATCACAGAGTTTCTTAAATCTCAATGAAATTTGTTGGTACTTTCCTTACCTGTTGAATTTAAACCACAGATAGGCAGCACATCCATGTCACAAATTTGTCTCTTCAAAGCACAGCTGAATGACAGTTTGCAGATATCAGAATACAACTACAAGGGTCTGAAGGATGCTGCTTCGACATTTGCAGTGCATCGTAATGAATATTCTCAGCCACATTAAGTAACAGGAGGGCTGGGCAAGATTACTCAGCTGATTAAAACTCCTGTTTAGGCAGAGGCAGGGGCTGGGGGTTTGACCACCTCTCCACCCCCCACCCCCACCCCCACCCCCACCCCTACCTGCTGTGCCAGCCCCACCCCCGGGGCATGCTGAGATTGAAACTGGGCCCG
>NDGN011156917.1:0-10278 GCA_002564285.1 Tympanoctomys barrerae | reverse complement strand
CTGTCTCTGTCTGTGTCTGTCTGTCTGTCTGTCTGTCTGTCTCTCTCTCTCTCTCTCTCTCTCGCTCGCTCGCTCGCTCTCTCAGATTTCTGGATGAACCGAAATGTTAGTTTGCATCCTATCAATGCTCGCCTTGGCCAGCAGATGAGTGAGGAGCCTCAGGTTCCCCAGCAAGGCCTCTGTGCCCACTGCACGCCAGCCCCCGACCCTGTGCGTGGGGCCCAGGCATCACATGCTGCTGATCCCCCAGTGGAATTCCATGTGCAGGCCGGTTGAGAAGCCCTTCCTCATTTGGTTTGTCTCTTTTGGGCAAACCTACTATGCTGATTGAAAAGTCAAAGGAAAAAAATTTGTGAGCTAGACTGCGCTTTACATCTGAGGCAGGTTTTTAAGAAGAAAAGGATTAAGAGCCAGGACACGGAGCCAGATTGCCCTGACTCAAGTCTGCTCCTGAGTCTGCCTTTCATTAAGCCTCTGACCATGGGGAGCACACAGCTTCCAGATGCACTCTGTCACTTGCTTTTGTGTCCTCCAGGGGCTTACTGAAATGGCTGAATACATCTGAGCTCTAGTCCATTATAGCCATATTCCATAATGCATTCATAAAAACAAACACACTAGTGTACATACTATGGTATGCACATAGAAAATATAGTATGGATTTTTATATGTATATACACTAGGTTACACACAGCATATGGTCACTATATATTCTATACATACACACTATAAATATCATGTATACATAATATATAAATTATATCATAAACACACACTGTTTGTATGAATACTGTATATGTGTGTTTTAGGTCCATGCGTGGCACGTGGAAAACACTGTATCTCTGTTTTCTGTTATTTTTACCAATAACTAAAGCAATAATAGAATGATATTGGCAAATCCAACTAGTGAATATCAAATCTTTCCCTGAACTTGAAAAACTTATTTATATATGACTACTGACAACTTCCAAAAAACTCAGTTCAACAAACTTTGCATTTTTGCCTTTTCAAGTTACATAAATAACCTGAAAAGAAGCAATAATTAAATATGAACAATGGAATAAAATAATTATGTTCTTTACTCTCTGCATGTGTATTAGGTGCTTAAGTAACTCAATCATTAACACTTCAGCTTTACTAAAAGTCAAAAATCATTTGATTAAATACAGAAAGACTTGAAAGGACCTCTCCAGCAGGACTGAACTATCCTGATTAGGCAAAAAAGCTAAATAAGAGATCAACAAGAAACATTCACTGTATCTACAGCATCTGCAATTCAAACAAAGGAGCATGGTTTCCCGTCAATAGCAAGTATCTGGTATTCTGTTCAGAACAAAGGACAACAAATTTTCACCCTTACAGGAAATAAAAATTATAAACAATATATAAATGAATGTCTTCCTCATATTCTTCTAACTCACGCTTCAAACCATTTTTGGTATCAAGAAGTACAAATAGCCCATGGTAACAATTTCATCACCTAGAAAATATCCAGTGTCATTTCTCTTATAAGACTGGGAAGAACTAAATATAAGCAATTCATAAAGAAGAGGCATCATTTTGTGATTAAATTATGCTGGGAGTATTAAATGTTGAATTAAAGCCAGGGTTCTTTCATATGCTTCTACACTCTAATTATAATGTCTTAAAAATGAGCTTTGTTGATGTTTTTCTCACAAGGAAAATTAATGATAATGACATAAAAATCATATTGATGTATTTATACACAAAAAAATGATTGCAAAGAAAGTTCTATAATGCCATTATATAGCTATTAGACTTTTCTTAAAATACACTTTAAAAAGCTGTACTTCAATTACAAAATCTACTACAAACTGTGAATAGATTCCCTCAAGAATGTGTAAAAAAACAGATGTGGTGGCATGTGACCATAACCCCAGCGCTTGGGTGGCTGAGGCAGGAAGATCACTGGGAGTTCAAGGCCAGCCTGGGCTACATAAGCAAGTTCAAAGCCAGCCTGTAGTACATGGAGAGACCCTGTCTCAAAAAGAAGAATATGTAAAAGATTCCATTTTAATAACATTTTTTCCTAAATTGTATCTACACAGGCTAAGTCATTAGGACATTTGGCCAGCCTGCACTAGTGAAAGTTTATGGAAGTAAAAATTCTGGGGGTCTTTGTGAGGGGAAAAAAAGTAGTATCGAAGAAATAGAATCTAGCCTAAAAGTTGAACTGACATGTACAGACTTGTTCCTAGCAATATGACCCACGCTGTCCAAATGACATAAAATACATTAAAGATTTAATTTCTAGGCATCTAGTCAGCATGGAGAAGGAACTGCCTTATGGATATGTAACTACACTAATCCTGAAACAATAATCTCAGGAGACAAAGATACAGACAACCACAGTAGCATTCCATTTTTTTCTGTAAATAATATTAGTTTCTGCTGTCAAAGTCCCTTACATTATCTTCAAGTTCATTCTATAAGATGCCTCAGATTCCCAATGGGCTAAGAAACTTGAACCAATGATGGAGTATTTATTAGCAAATTATGCTCAGAGGAAAAGTCTTTCGAGCAATAAATCCCTTCTTCTGCCTTTCATGGCTCTGTTCCCAAACCATTATGAAATACATAAATAAACATCTTGTTTGCTCAAACAGACCTAAGCTTCAATGCTTTAGATCAAAAGACCGTAACAGCCTAGCAGAAAACAGGTCATTGTTGCCTCAAAGAAGAAGACAAATACTTTCATAAGTAAAGGGTCACTTGATTTTCAACATAGTGTATTTGTGAGCCCTAACAATTAGGGACAACTGTTCAGAGACTAATTGTTTATTTTATAACAATACTGAGAGATACCACAAAGGACTGAGAGATTACAAAGTAGTAAGCTAGGCAGTTCATTTTTCACACAAAAGCCTCAGAACAACTCTGAGAAAGTAAAATCTGTCTTACAGAGGAGAAAACCACAGCGTGAAGACTGCTGGAGCGATTCACAGGCTATGACTCATTAAATACATAGCACACCTGGAAGTCAAACCCACATATAGTGCAACAACCTCAGAGCTGGTTGTGTAATGAGCTTCAGACCTCCCAAGGTAGGAAAGTTTTCGGAAGCCCAGCCCCAGTTGAAGACATGCACCTAATGTGCCCCAGTGCCTCTTAACCAGAGAATGGTTTCACACCTTTAATCAAAGTTGTCTATAATCAGTTTTTATGTATCTGTCCTAAGACATTCTGAGATGAGGATTCTAGCGAAAGTAGTTTATCTTAGAGGTGGTCTTAGAACACTTCAGCAATGAAAAAGGGAGACTGGCAGGGAAGCTACACATACAGCTATGTTGACAGGAAGGTCATTTACCACCAACAAGCAAAGTTAACGTTATTTTTGTGGAATACACTGGACAAACACGTCTGAAAAAGAAAGCTCCATTGTTAAATGACCACTAATGAAAGATATACCAAGTAGTTCTTTACAGTGGCTAGAGGACTTTTAAAATACAAAACCATCAGATTTTCTTATAGAAGTTTACGCCGCAACATCCAAAATATTTTTGCCTCATTAAAACACTGGACTTAGGCTGAAAAAAAAAAGCCACTATGATTTATGTAAATATTTAACTTTAAAACTTTGATATTGAACTCTGCAGAGAAATTTAAGGTTGCCATAAGAGAAGGCTATCTATATTTGCCATTTATAGAAATTTAATCATCACTCTGTATCAGGATCCCAAATGGTGTCTCATGAAAATCATAAAGTAGAACAGGATAGCAGATGGACCAGATGGCAGAACCAATCCCTCCTGTCCAAAATCCCTGGAAATAACTAAACATGCAGGTATAAATTTACGTCTATAATATAAGGTTATGGGTAAACAAAAAGAGTTGCACATGTTAAACCAGGAAATATGAAAGGCAGAAGATAAAGAAACATTAAGTAGGGACGAGGTGTAATAGAGTACACATGTAATCCTAGCACTAGCACTCGAGAGGCAGACACAGGAGGATTGTGAGTTCAAGGTCACCCTGAACTAGACAGCCCAATCCATTCTTAAGAAAAATGAATTGCAAAGCAACAACTAAAAAGTCCATATGCATTAGAATAGAAGAAGGAAGGAAACTATATGTCATCCAAATGAAGGGGTGGAAGTACCAGGCCTAGGAATGATAATGGAAGATTAGCCCAGACCTGAAATGTTTCCCAAAGGTTACTGTACTGAGAATGTGGCCCCAGCTGATGTGGGAACTCTAGGAGATGGGACATCATTAGCCAAAGGAGGTGCTGCAGGAGGGGGCTGCTTTTGAACGGCACAGTTTGTGTCCCCCAGCCCCACTCTCTTTGCTTCTGAGCCAGCAAGAGATAACCAACTTTGTTCCAGCCTTCCCTGTAGGTCCAGCACCAGTGGAGCCAGACTAGTGGAGACTGAAGCCTCTGAAACTTGGAGCCAAAATAAAGCTTTCCTCCTTTTAAGGTGATTTTCAGCAGCACCTGTCACACCCGTGGAAAGCTGACTAACAGGCAGCATGGCGCTGGGTCATGTGCAGTTGCAGGCCACGTGTCTCATGTCCTTCTCACATTGAGCTGGGAAGAAACCCACAAGAGAGAGGCGACAGTGGGCCATGACCACCACTGACTACAACCAGAAAGCATAGGGAGTCACCAAACCAAGAGTTATCTGTTTGAAGAAATTAAACTTAGAGCTCCACCTCAAGCCAAACTACATCATGCATGAATTTAAAACCTAGATTCACAAGAATGATAGTGATAAGAATGAAAGGTAAGGAATGTTCAAAAACCACCCCCCCCCCAAAAAAAAGGTTTAGTGAGGCAAAGTTGAAGGCTTTAGGTCCTCTTTTGCCATGAACAAATTAGATGTTCAGAAATGCAAGACAGGCAATAGACAGGAAGAATGTATTTGTACCATCTAAAACATCTAAAGGATTAATTTGTAGAATATAAAGTCAACCATCAACATAAAGGAAGGAACATAGGCAGGTCATTCATGTAAGAGAAAAGAGAAATGACCATGAAACTGTATGCAAATACACACACTTTACAAGCAACTCAGCCATGGGCAGATTAAAGTAGATAAAAACAGTTGCATCAGATTAGCAAAAATTGAAGTGTTTCCTAACAGCATTGGTTGGGGTTTGAGAAAACAGTTCCTCCCACATAACACTGGTAGGCTGATACAATCACACAACCAATAACTAAAAATTAGGATTCAAACAGCCTTCAATCAGTAGTTGTGTTTCAAAGCATTTCCTTTAGGGAACGCTTGCCCCATATATCCAGATAGCAATACATAAGGCAGACTACGGCTCCGTTTTGAGGGACTGTTAGCTTGCTGTAACCCTCAGAAGCATACACTGTGGGTCCATAAATGAGCATCTGTTTTATTATTAAACAAAAATCAGCAATCCATTCTTTGGCATACACAGGAGAGCAACCTAAAAGAACCAGGTAGACATAAGATATACACGTATAGAAAGTTTTCTAAGACATCCTGTGAGGTGACAATCAATTATGGGACAATAAAAATAACACAATGGCAGCTAGGATAAAAATGGACATGAACAGAACAAAATAAAACATTTCCATAGTTATGGATGTCCAGTCGTTAAAAAGAGGGCTAAGAAAAAACCAGGAAGCTATCTCCCCTAGATGAACTCTGGACAAAGGACTAGGATTAGGGTCTTTGGAAGAGGGGAGTTAGGAATATTTACACTGCTTTTACTCTCTTCCAGAAAAATCAGTTATCACTTACAAAGTTAAAAATAGGATGTCTGTAACAAAACAGAAAAAGTCTATTGTTGAAAATGCGTGCTTTTTTCCCTCACATTCTTCATTACATGTTCCCCCAAGCTTCTGTTTTAGGGTTATAAGAAAGAGTTCACTAAACTATCTTGAGGTTCTTGGATCGCAACTTGTAGTGGCCGGTTTTATTTTTACACCAACCTTGGCACAGACGCAGGGCATCAAGTTGCAAGACAACCATCTACTTTACTTCACAGGGGAGCAAGATGACTGTTTATGAGCTCTTTCACGTTGACTCTTTTTCTTCTTTAGCCTCTCTGCCACAAATGTGGCACAGGTTCTCGTCCTCATGTGGCTTTCATGGCTACCATTTCCTGTTACGGTTTCTGGTGCCCAAGTGGCATAAAGCTACAAAAAGTCCTAATCCTCATGTAGGTAACCCCTTCATTACTCAGGCTGGACAGGAGCTCCTTCCCATCTGTGGCCTTAGAAACAGACTTTTCTCTTCACCTAATCTACATTAGCAACAGAAAAGCCACTGTGCTTAAAATAGATGCATCCAGACACTTGTTTTTGCTAATTTATTCAATAAAATTTGGACAGTCAACAGTAACCAGAAAGAGATGTCAAAAGAAGTCCAGAGCTGGTGCAAAGTATGAAGATTTATCCCTAAAATCATACTCGTATTTATCGGCTTCCACCAACCCCAAACATTCTGTCAAAGTTGCACTAAAACACATTTCAGCTACCCAAAAATGACTTGCTTGGTCTGTTCCATTTTAAATTCCCAACAGTATCATCTTTGCCCCTTCTTCACCCATCATCTCAGTAGTGACAAACCAAAGGAGGGGTAGGGAGGAGCACAGCTCTGATTTGAAAGTACTGGCTCTGGTACAACAAAGCCATGACAAGCAAACTATGTAGGTGAGACATTGCAAAATGTGAAGACTTTCTTCCGGTACCATCATGAAGAAAGCTCTTACCAGGGATGGCAGTGTGCACCTGTAACACCAGGACTTGGGGAGGCTGAGGCAAAAAGATACAAACTTCAGTCTCATCACACCAACTGAGCTAGTCTCACACTTCAAAAAATAAAATAAAAAAGGATCGGGGATGTAGCTCAGCAAAGGCTCTGAATTTGATCCCCAGTACCATGAAGGAAGGAACTCCTATACAAATGCTATCCTTTGTTGACAAAGGAGGCTTTGAGATTTCTAATCAACGTGCTCAGGTACAAGTTCGTGGACCAAAAGGGGACTCTGTTGGGAAAACACAAAGGGAGACGATAAGAGAATTTATTATAATAAGTACCAATGCCAGCATCTCAACCAGTGGAAAAATCAAGGCATAAACTTAAAAGCATGCTATTTTGTCCCCTGAGATAGCATTTCTATACAATAATGCAACAGACTCTTCAGACGTAATGCCAGAAAATGAAGTATTTTCCAGAAAGTAGTCCTCTAAGCAGCATCATAACTGCACCACTGGGCCACTGGGCCACGTACCCTCAACTGATCTTATGCCACGACTGAAGGCGGGATGCCAGCTTCCCTGCTCGCCTCAATTTTCAGCCTGCATTTGCACTAACACATCATTAATCCAGCTACTGAAACTGTGTGCATCACTTGTTCCACTTCCAGTACCAGGCTTAAAGCCAGGAAGAAAATGACAAACTCAAAATCACGGCAAGTTTATTTTTTCCTCAAATCTTCTCATCTTTTAGAATCTAAGATACAAAATCACTGACTAAAAAATAAACTTCCTGACTGAAAGATGATTTAGGCATCAAACATATAAAATAGCAAAACTTATTATCTCTTGGCTTGCACTCTAAGATTAATACCCATGAAGAGAAAAGCAATAAAGAAATAAAAGTGCTTGCCACCCTATTACTTGTTTCAATTAGGCATAAACAGCATTGTCACTGAGAGAGAAAAAGAGAATGAAAGAAATTCCTAGACCTGGGTCAAAATATTGGGTTCGTAGAGCAACAGAGATGCATCCAAGATCCTTTGGTTCTAAACACTTTCCTTTTCTTAAGCAAGAAATATTTATGATTGGTCTTCAAGGAGAGCTTAACTGAGTTGCCATGAATTATTTAAAAACCCCAAAATATCTTCTGTTGCTTTTATAGAAGGTTGATTTACAAGTTGAAAAATCAGACTGACAGTTAGGTCTCTTGTACAAATATCCAACCTTTAGAAAAGCTCTAGGCAATATAAATATCTTTCATGAATATAGCTTCAACAGTTCTAAAAATAGCCTTTCAGAGGAGGGAAAAACATGAAAAACAAACCTTCTTTCAAGCCATTGTTTTATACATAACAGCAGGAAACCAAACAATGTCTAAGCCAAAGTGATTAACACACCCAGTAATAAACATGAACATTAAGTATGAAATCTTACTCAAACATAATTTTTGACATTCGTGTAGTCTATGGTTTATTCCCACATCTGGAGTCACAGATGTTTCCAGAACATTCATAGACTAGAATGAAGGACCACAAGGCTGGAATTTGTCTTTGAGGTGATGTGCAAGGACTGGGCTTGGCATCAGATACAGCTTCGCTCCACACTACAACCGTCCACCAGGATCCATGCCACCCCTCACCACGCCACTGCAGAGGACTATTTCCACACCACTGCTTATGGGGTAACTGAAGTGGCACCAAGGTAAAAGTCACAAGTCCAAGAACTTTAGATACCAGAGATATAACATGAACTTTCGAAAGAGCTAACAACTTGAATTATTTCCCCTTAGCAGTAATTGTGGCACTCCCAGCCATTCTAATGACTTTCGATTGCTAGACTATGGGTTTCAAAATATATTTAGCACTCTGCAAAATCCCTATCTCTATCTCTAAATATCAGAAGTTACAGGACCAAAATATTGTGTATTCTGGGCCTCTCAGGTTCAAGTGTAGATCTGTGCCAGTAAAACTTGAAATGATAACCACTTTCAATAAATATTCTGGTCTAACTGCCCATTAAACCCCAAATGAATCTTATGATCTACAGGTATTCTACTTTTTAATAATTCAAGATGGAATCATCATGGATTAAAGTGCTTGCTTAGGCAGACCCAAAGGCCAGGGGTTCGATTCCCAGCCTGCCATGCCAGGCCTGCCCCTGGGGCACACTGAGACTGTGATTGAGATTGGACGTGGTGGCACACACCTGTAATCCCAGCTCTTGGGAGGTTGAAAATGGGGGGATCATTATGAGTCAGATCTATGTAGTGAGACCCTGTACTAAACATATAAAAATACATACATACATATATAAGATGGAATCATCAATTGGTTTCATAATAAATTAGACACCAAATTCATGGTTTGTGGGTAGAAAACATGAGAAGCTTCCTGAAAACTGAAAGAGAAAATTCAAGGAGTCACATTCTTGATTTTCAATATGAGTAATTATCAAGATCAAATTCTTATTGATACTGAGAGAATCCTTAATGGTTACACTGGGAAGAAAGAAGGAAGAAAAGCCAATTGTAGGGTCATTGGGTCATTTTGCTTCGTTGCTTATGAGTGGAGACTTACATCGGTAATGGAGTCTAATTATATTCTGCACTAAATGTAATCTACATATCCATATTTGTGTCCAAACAAATAGAAGCAGAATGGAAAAACACCAATTACTTCAGGATTTAGTGAAGGTACTATTTCAAATTCATATTCTTGAGAAGACTTAAGACTTCTGGCCTTCGATGTCCTGTAAAAGTAAAATCTTTAAGTGGATTATGAAAGGTCATCTCTGAAGTGAATATGCTTATAGAGTTAATATAAAAACTTTGCAAACCAGTAAGCAACAGGAAAACAGAAGAATGAAATACTTCATTTCTTACCTTATTTTGATCTGTCCAGTAAAAGAAAAATCCCTGAGGGTCAGTCCTCAAAATAATTGGAGTAACAATAGTGGAGTCCTAAAAATGGGAAAAATCACATATATGTAAGTATATATTATGGTGAAAATTCTAACCTACTATTATACTAATGAGTTAGTGACTGATAAGAGATTCTTAGATCTCATCAATTACTAAGAAACTTTTCTTAAATTTAGATACCACATTTTTTAACTTCATCAAGTTATTAACCAGGTTACTGAGACACCTGATCAATAATCAGAACACCTGTAAATAAGTTGTAAAAGAAAAGGCCATTAATGTAGTGATTGATTAAGGAAAAATTTTTACAGCCTTGTTATTCTGTATAAAAAAGCTATTTTTAGCTTTCAAGATGATTTTAACACCATCGTCATTATATATTTCACATGATTGAAGTTAATTAAAATCCATGCTTGAGGATAATATTTTAAATTACATTTGCTCCATAAAATGGTTTTTAATTGTGCTGAAGAGAGTAAGTATAGCATTTGGGCATTGCTGTTTCCAGGGAAACAGTAAACAAGGCCATCTCCTCCATATTTGGAAAGAAATACCCAACATTCTTGCAGATTTATTTTTTTTTAATTTATTTTTTAATTTTAGTACAGGGTCTACAGGGTCTCACTACACAGATCGGACTCGTAGTGATTCTCCTGTTTTC
>NDGN011156870.1:0-14183 GCA_002564285.1 Tympanoctomys barrerae | reverse complement strand
GACACATTTTTCCATAATAAATGATTCAGGGGTATAGCTCAGTGGTGTAGAGCCTGCCTGGCAAGTGTGAAGCCCTGAGTTTGATTCCTGGTAAAAAGAAAAGAACAGGAAAATAAAAAGGACCCAACATAATAAATGATTCATGTTAAATTTACATACTCAGGGAGGTAAAGCTACAGAGAGCCAGTGGCCGTCACAGGCCCTCTGTGATCCACGGGTCCGTAATATGCAACATGGTATTAAAAATAGGATCTTCTCTTCAGCCCAAGCCACTACGGGCTTGTGGGTTCCAAGCGCCACATCAGTGGAGAAGTTCCACCTTCACATCTCCCCTTTCTTCTCCCGCTAACCCAAACCCCTTGTTCTGTGTTCTTCCCTTTGCTTTTCTCCCTTCTGGATATGGACTTCAAAGTACAGATCTGTGTCTTATGATCCTTGTAAACTCGAACCTGTTCCAAGGGCCAGTGAGATAGCTCAGCAGACTAAGCATCTGCTTAGGCAAGCACAGGGACCGGGGTTCCATTCCCAGTACCCCAGTAATGTATGCTGTGCCAGGCTGGTCCTTGGGTGCACTGAACTGGCCACAGAGTCTGGGCATGGTGGCGCACGTCTGTAATTCCAGCGCTGGGGAGACTGAAAGCAGGAGGATCATTACACAGCCCTGAACCAAATACATTAAGAAAAAAAACCTTGAACCTGTTCCCTCTGAGCCAAACTCTGGAAATGGAAATAGTAACAGCTGCCTAGCAGTGTCCCTGTGATTGCATTTGATGGTGGGGGGTAGGAGATGATGGGGGGGGACATCTAATGCAGCCCATTGCCTCCAATGCCCACAAAAGCCAGGGACAATCAGAAATAAGTGAAGCTAACTGTCCAGGTGTGAAAGAAAACCACATGACTGACCCCCTTAGTCTATCTTTCGCTTTGCCACCATGAGCAGACGTACAAGGGGGATGGTAAGAAAAATTCTGTTTCACGAAGGGAAAAATGTGGGCGTGGCAATAAGTGATTAAGCCATCTGTAACCATGAACTGCAGCTCAGCTTCAGTGTGGAGGGGCCACAGGGGTGGCAGGGATGGAGGGGAGCGCGAACACGAAGCTCCCCCGTGGAGAGGCAGTTCTGCTAGGCTCCACGGGCAGATGCCAAGAAGGCATGAGGAGCCAATGTTATGTCTTCCTGTTTTACAAGAAAAGCCAGAATTCTAAATTTTTTACATGAAATTTCCCAATGCTTGACTTTAGGCTCAATTATAAAAATTTTTAAAATTACAAAAACACTACAAAACCCTAACCAAGCCTGTGTGGGGGCCAAAATCAGCCTCTGGGCTGCCCAAGTGCAACCTCCCGCGTGGGAATGTGTGTAATATCAATTCCTTTCCCCTTTCCCTCTTTGTAATCTCTCCCCACCTTTCTTCTCTCCCTTTCATTTTCTACATCTGTCTCTCCTGACCACGCCCATCCTTCGTTTCTACTCAAAGTCCAAGTCGCAAAGGGGAACAGGATCAGGAAAGTGCCAAAGCCCAAGGAGATGGCATTCTGGCTGCCTCATAGTGGCCCAGAGCCTCCCTCCTTGGGTGCCTGGCACAGGATGGGCTCCCAGGAAGCCCTGGATGGTTGAATGAATGAGCCTGGCACCTGAGAACCAGGCCCACTTCCAGCTCACCTGGACTTACCTGAGGAACTGCCTCATTTTTCTCAACAGCCTTACGAAGCCGTTCGGGCCGCTCCATCATCAATGGGAACTGGGCAATTGACCGGCCTGGAAAATACGAAGGTGGAGGGACTATGTTCACCTATAAGCGTCCCAATGAAATTTCAAGCACCGCTGGAGAATCCTTTCTGGCTGAAGGTCCCACTAACGAGATCTTGGATGTCTATGTGAGTTTGATGTTCCTGGATTATTCTTTGGAGGCTGCGTTGGTTGCATCCAAGGAACACACTTAGAACAAATAAGAAACAAATCATTGCCCAGGCCGTTTGAGATACCCTTAAATGCTTGGCAGCCACCCTTGCCACTTACCTGCACGTGTACCTAGCTCATAGAAACCTGAGCCTCTCCCAGATGCTTGTTACCCTCAGATTTTATTGACCCAGTGAAGCTACGGTCATTTGTTGAACCAAATCAGAGGCAAACTTATCCTCTATTTTCAGGAGCACTGGGGCTCCGAAAAGCACTTTCCAACTAGTGCTAATTTGGCGTGCGTTCACTTCACAGCAAAAGAAAGCAAATGCATCGTGCAAGACAAGACCACTTCAAACTCTAACATAGCCAGTGAAGAAATGAGCCCCCAGCCCATGCCAGATAAAACAGTAAAGCTCAGAATGACAACACTGGGGTATACCAGAAGTTGGAAGTGAAAATGTTGTTACCCACGGGTTAAACATGGTCCCTATTTTTAAAGGAAAGTTTGGAATCCAGTCTTCTAAAAAGATCAGTAAATAAAGGGTGACAAGAAATAAGAGCTTAAAATAACATTTGGATAGACAGAGTGAGCCTACCCACAAATACACATTTTCTCGATGTCCCCAAAGCCGGGTTGGTCTACATGATATTTGCTGTGTCAGAGTTTTAGAAATATTATTAATTGCATTATGATTACTTCTCCAACTCTATAGTTCTGAGTCCATTCCTCCTGGGTGTAGTGGACTAGAAATTACAAAGGAAGCCTTGTTATAGTTCATTTGGGGTGTTTTTTTAGGCTGTCCACCCGGTTGGTTAATTCCGGGTAAATTTTGAATGGTATCAGAGGTAAAGATGTGGGCTGTTGAAGGGCTGGGTGGTCTGAGAGAGGTGGCCAACAATAATTCCATAAATGGTGCAGGGCTCACAGTGGTGGAATGAAAGTGAAAGAGTAAAAGTAGTGTGCAAAAGGAAGCCAAGGAATAGGGGCATCCAGCAGGGGCCTGAGCCAGCACCACTGTGTCCCTCGGGGGTTCTGGGCTCCATGTCATTTTCTCACTGTGCCCAGGACTTGGTGCTGGTTCCTGAGGTCAGGACCCGGGCTGCTTCTGGGTCCCCGTCTCTGGCTGACTGGTGCACAGGGACCCACTTTGCAGTCAGGAGGAGTGAGAGAGATGATGATGACGTAAGTGGAAGAATCTGCAGCTCTGCCTCCCTGCGTGGGGGTATCAGAGACACTAGTGGGCCGACAGAGCTAAGAAGCCAGCTGGATTTCTCCCCTTCTTCTCCAGATGAAGGAATCAAGATCTAGGACATTCAAGGTGGTGCTCAGGAACCCACCGCTGCTGCATAAAGCAAGTGAGCAAGCAGGGCAGTGGCTCCCCGCTCGGCTCCCATGCCCAAGTTATGTTCATGTCCCATAGCCCCATGGAGCACACCTGCCAGCCCCATGACAGCTGAAGGACAGGGAGGCATTTAGGAAATAGATGCTCGTTTCTAACTGTTTCTGTCCCAACGCTGTTCAGCTACCAAATTCCACTGCCCTGTGTGGCTTTTGCTGGCTCTCCCGGTTTGAGAGAATGAGATTCAGAGATATGTACTTCCCAAATTCTTTTTCTCCAACCTGATCTCTTCATGGATCTGGGCCTTTCTGTGGATGAAAGGGGGAAGAACCCTAAGATCCAACAAGGGAGGAAGGCTAGGGCCAACCCTGAGCTAGCCTGTCTGACCAAGTGTAGGACTTGGAAGAACCCTAAAGTCCCAGGCCTGCCCTGCCCAGAATGTCACAGTCTCCTTTGCCTGACTCCTTCCCTAACCATCTAGTGATCAAACTGATTTTCCAACAGCGTAAGTGTATTTACCTATTTGGGACACTGAGCTAAAGCTGCACCACAGTAGGGGCCACCTGGGAGGCAACAGGAGACACCTGCTATTGTTGCTCCCAGCTTCCCACTGGGAACCTGTAAAAGCTCAGCTCATGGCATAATTTTCTGTTGATTCACTCAAGGATTAAATTCTTCATTCTTCAAAAGCACATGATGACCCTGATGTGCATAGTGGTGCATACCTGTGGGCCCAGCTGTTCCAGAGGCAGAGGCAGGAAGATCATAAGTTTGGGACCAAGCAGAATAATTTAGCAAGCCTGCCTATCTCAAAAAAAGAAAAAAAAAATCAAATAAGCAATTGGTGAGGAGCTATCTGGATATAGCACCATTTAACTTGTCAACCTGCTGAGTAGCAGACTGTCACTTGCGCCGTTGAAACCTAGGCCAGCAGGACTGAGGTGGCATGTGTTTGCTGAGTGCAGTGACACTGATTTTCATGTTGTCAGATGATACACCAGCAGCCTAACCCCGGCGTGCACTACGAGTACGTCATCATGGGCACCAACGCCATCAGCCCGCAGGTGCCACCACAAAGGAGACCAGGTAGGAGTCCTGTCTTGCCGCAAAGCACGTTGGGTCACTGACTCTTACAGCCTCTCTCTCTCTCTCTTCTTCCTGTATGCACCCTCCAGCTCTCAAGCGGTGCAGAGAAAACCCATGTACAGTCAGGGGACCTTGAGGTCAGAGCATGCCGTGCGTTCTTCCAAGCCTCACTACCAAGACTGTTTCAGCCACTTGATTTAAAAGCAAATGAGCATCCTCATCCACCTTTCCAATCTTTTTTTGAGGGGTCTCCTGTTCATTTCCTCTTACTGCTGTAGCCAAGCACCTCCTGCCTAGTGGCTCAGAGCAAGGCACTTTCGCTGTCCAGTCGTTCTGCAGCGCCTGAGTCTGAAGGGTTTCACTTGACCAAAATCAAGGTGGCAGCAGGCCCAGGCTCACTAGTCTAGGGCAGAACCCGGAGGCCCCTGCCTTCTTGGTTCCTGTCCCCTTCCTCTACTTCCCATCCATTTCCTCCTCCAGTTCTGGATTCTTCCATGCCTCTGTCTGCTTCTCATTTTCCTGTTTTTGTCCTTTCCACAGACCTTTGAGATTATGTTTGGCCCCTCCAGAGAAACAAATCCATCTCACAATCCTTCATGCAATCTCAGCCACACAGCTCCTTCTACTATGTGCAGTCACAGATTCCAGAAAGTCATTAGAACTTTTCCCTAATTTTGCTTTTTTTTCTTGGTCATCTACTTCCTCTGTTAACAGCCTTTGGACAGCTAAAAAACAAAAAATGACCAGTGCACAGGCAAGCTGTCGACCTGGGTGGGAGGCACCCAGGATGCTGGTGGTAGACGGAGCAGGGGGGTTGGGCCCTGAGCTGGACAGGGCTCTGCTGTCTGCACCATCACCCCAGTGGCTGGGAAGGGAGCCTGCTCCCTAGGGGAGGCCGCGGAGGGGCCCAGAACAGCGGGCACCCACATGCCCTGGGCCCTTGGCCTCCGAAATCTCACCACAGTGATCAGAAGGAAGGACTACCATACTATTGGCCTCATTAGAAGAGTAAGGAGAGGCTGGCCAGATAGCTCAGCAAAGTAAAGTGCCTGCTTAGGCAGAGTGCAGCAGCCAGGGTTCCATCCCCAGCATGCCCTGCCAGCCCTGCCCCCGGAGCACACTGAGATGGCGATTGAGACTGGGTGTGATGGCACGTGCCTGTAATCCCAGAATTTGGGAGGCTGAAGGCAGGAGAATCACTGCAAGTCCAATCTATGTAGTGAGACCCTGTAGACTCTGTACTAAGTACATTAAAAAAAAAAAAAAAAAGTGGAAGCGTAAGGAGGCTAAGTTGCTCGTCCATGGCTTACACTTGCCCAGTGACGTCAGGATGCGCTGTGTGCCTAAGCCCTGAGCTTGTTCTGCTGCCTGAAGGGCTCCCGGTTCCAAGCCTGTCCCAGAAGGGCAGGGACAAATGCCAGAGCTGGCCGAGCCATCCTTCCGTGGGCTGTGGGCTGGGTAGCTGGTCATCTGCCTGACACGGGATGAGGAAGAGTAGATTGACTGCCAGGAGATAGCAGGTGGGGGGATGCCCAGCACAGGGGATGGGGTGCTGCCTACACCCCAAGGCAGCACAGCACCGGACAGAGAATCAGTGTGCCCTTTCCAGGCATGCACAGTCTGAGGAAGCAAGTTTCTCATAGAAAACACTAGGGTTTCTGGGAGCTGGGTTTATTTTTAGGAACAATTGGACTCACTGAAACCAAGTGCAGTGGTGATGTTTGAGAATAGGCCAATGGGTCCAGCCCATAGGGAGCAGGAGGTTCTGGGGTCAGTGTCCTGGGACAGCACAGGTCAGAAGGGCTCACTTGTACATAGGGAGAGGGAAAGGCATTAGAAGCCAGGCTCCCCGCTCCACGTGGACAGGCCGGGGAGCCACAGTCTGAATCCCCTTCCACCACTTTCTTGCTGTGTGCCCCAGACAAGTTAGTAACTTTTCTGAATGTGTCCCTGGGCCGCAAGAAAGAAACAATATTCAAAAGTAGTCTTTGGGGATGTGGAGGGAGGTGAATATCCGGGTATCCATCGGAGTGTAGGGCCAGCACATAGAAGACACGGGGAAGGTTCAGGAAGGCCTTTGTCTGAGAGTCCCCTGCACAGCCACGTGGACATCGGCGTGCCTGGCCTTTGGTCTGTTGGGCCAATCTTCACCTCCTATTTTCACCCCCATAGTACCCTAATTAACCCATGAAAATGCTGGTAAAAGAAGGAGAGAGCCCCAACATTTCCCACTGTGTCCTCCAGTAACTCTGGAATTTACTTCCTTACTTTTTACTAACCTGGTACACACTTGAACAATATCGAAGCAAAACAAAATAAATACATTCAAAATACCTGTCCCATGGGGGGGTGGGCAGGTAGCTTAGTGGCATGAGCACCTGCCTGGCAAGCACAGGGCCCTGAGTCTGATCCCCAGTACTGAAAAACAAACAACAACAATAACAAAAATACCACCTGCCCTGTAATTGCCCCAACATGTACTTCAGTGGGTGGATGGATGAACAGCGCTAGAATAGATGCAGGCTGTATTTGGTAGTGAGAATATAGATGCATTTGGTAGTGAGAATGAAAGATTCCAATCCCCCAAAAGACAGAGAACCTAAAGTGCATGCTGCTAAGCCAAGAAAGCCCATCTGAAGCGGCTGTATCCTGACTGATTCCAACTATATGATGTTCAAGAAAAGGTAAGATTATGGAGACAATTTAAAAAAAAAAAAAAAAACCAGTGGTTGCCTGGAGTGGCAGGAGAGACTGGTGGCACCATTCTGTGGATGTGTGTCGGCTGACGTGGGTCCAGACGCATCGATGTTTGTCACCAAGCGTGGACCTCATGTGGCTTGTGGACTCTGGTCGACGCTGACGTGGTGCTGGGCTTCATCAGTGTGACGAGTGTGCCCGGCGGCGTGGGCTGTGGATAGCGAGGCTGTGCGCATGTGGCAGAGGTTCCAGTGCCTTCTGCTTTGTTTTGCCAAAAACTTGCTCTAAAATTTTTTTTTTACAAAAAGCAACAGCCTCCTGCCGCATCCTCTTCCCAGAGGGAATCTCTGCACAATTTAATTTGATGGGATTCTGCCTAAGCCTTTTCTATCCATGTGCAAACATGTCTGCAGCCGATTTGACTCTTGGTCTAAGTCTCAGATATACACGGAACATGGAGTGTTATTATCTTTCATTCGTCAGCTTAATCCAACCTCAACTTCGGTGTTTTGAAACTGGTAAAAAAAAAAAAAAAAAATTCAATTTCAGGCAGTATGGGAACTACACAGACAGACAGACAGACAGACAGACAGACACACACACACACACACACACACACTGTCCTGGCAAAGGGGACAGACCCCAAGGCCTCAGCAGGTGGTGGACCACACCCTCGAGTTCTCTGCATATCAGCTCCACTGAGGTGCCCCCAGGAGGGTCCTTGTGCCTCCTCCGAGCTGTGCCAGGTGCTAGGATGCTGGAGAGGGTGACAGCCGAGACCCCAGTGCTACCCCAGACGTGGCCTCCTGCTGCGTGGCACAGGAGAGCAGCTGAGCAGCCCCAGCCTCCCCCCTTCAGGGCAGTCTCCACCGTCCCATCCACTCTGCCCACCTCCTTCGCATTCTCTCTCTCCTCCTCCTCACCACCTCCTCTCCTTCCCCCACCTTCTGCTCAGCCAAGGCCCCTGGACTTCCCCTTTCCCCTCCCTGAGAGTCCAGGCTTGTGCCTTGGTAAGAGAGCTGATGACTTTGAGAAGCTTTCAGAAAACCCAAAGGCACAGCTACCCTCTCCAACCCAGGATCCAGGAAGTAGGCCGAAGGCAGAGAACCGAACACATTAATATCTCAAATGACCTGCCACATCTGTGCATGGGTGAATCTTACGCTTCCTTTGTATTGTCACTGATTGGGCACCATACAGGACCCCTGTGACCCCATCAGAACATATATATCTTCATTCTTGTTTTAAAAAAAGAGTGTCACATCATACAGTTTAACCACTGCCACCAGTGAATATTGAAGTCCTCTCTGCTGTTTTACTCTTTCAAATAATACTTTAGCAACAGTCTGCATATGTCCTGCTCTATGTAAAAGGACAGTGGCAGCCCAGGGATACAGCTCAGCCACACAGCTCCTGCCTGGCAAGTATAAGGTCCTGAGTTCAAGTTCCAGTACTTGGGGGGGCAGGGGCGGAAGACAATGTCTAGCTGATGAAAATTCTAGAAACTGAGCCGCTGAATCTGCATTTCAATGTTGGTAGCTAAGGCCAAGCTGTCCTCCAAAACTTGGCATCTGCTCGAGTGCTCATTCACAGTGAGTGACAGTGTTTCCTGCACCTGTGGCCAGGGCCTTAGGGACCTCCAGGTTTTCTAACTCTCCAGTCCTCATTAGGTAGTTATCAATGTCCGTGTTCTTGTCTCTGTAGGCGTTTCTTTCATTATGAGTGGAGTATTTCAGGGTGTTTCTTTTTCTTTTTTTACGGGAACCATTGCTCCATTGCCTTGCCCTCTTCTCCTGTTGGGATGGCCATCTTTTTCTTGCTGATTTTTGATAACATTTTGGGTGTTAGGGGAGTTTGTGTCTGTTTCACGTAAGTATCACGTGCTCGGTATTGCAGAGTAGATGTGACCTCGCCCACCATGATTTCTGACAGTGAGGCCATGTCCTCTTTCTACTCTGTGTCCACCCTTTGTGTGTGTGTGTGTGTGTGTGTGTGTGTGTGTGTGTGTTGCCCACCTATCCCAGGGGAGCCCCTCAATGGCCAGCTGGATGCAGAAGGCCGGAGCCAGGAAGGCAGAGAGGAGGAGAGAGCAGAAGAGAAGCAGGGCTCGCGTGGAGAAGGCCGGGAGATCTTCACCTCCGAAGCCGCCCAGACTTTCCCCGTGAGGCTTCCAGACAGATTCTCCTCCCATCGGCCGGACAACTCGGTGCCACCAGCACCACAGCCCCCGAGGCGGAGCCGGGATCACAACTGGAAACAGCTGGGGATCACAGAGTGCTCGACCACCTGTGGGAAAGGTGAGCCTGCATGTGGCACGTGGCCCGGAAGGGAGGGGCGCAGGAACGGGGCAGTCCCTCGCCTCCGCAACCTGCCTGTGAGATGGACCATTTGTGTGAAGTGTTGTAGTAACGGTCCTGAGATGCCCCATCAAAGGCCCCCAGATGCTGCCCTAACTTCTGGGGTCCAGGGTTTTTCTGGGGCTGGGTCACTTAAGCATAGCAGTCAGTTACCCCAGACCTCAGCTATCCAGAGGTCGAAGCCAAGGCCAAGCCTTGGGTATCCAAAACCAGCATCTGTTTTAAATCACATCCTTGTCATAAATCATGCTGTCAAACCCGCAGGGCAGGGCCCAAGTTCTGAGCAGAGAAACACCCCTCTCAGGTAGGGCATCCCCAGGAAGCATACTCCCCTCCAGAAGCTGGTCAAGGGTCACACCTGAGGGCAGGCCTGCCTCCACACCTCAGGATTTGGGGTCCCCAGGCCTGCTGAGCTAAGCCTGCCCTGGACATCGATGTTCATTGATAACCAGGGAATACACTCAAGATCTCAAAGTTTATACACAGGGCTGGGCTGGGGAGAACTTACAAGAATATCATCTGAAATGCAGCCTCAAATTTAAGGATTACAGAAGGGACCAACTCCCTTCCACACGCTCCTGATAACGTCTTCCCTATGAACTCATTGACTGTGCCTGACACAGTTAGCTAGGACCACCAGGGACAAGCTGTAACCTAACGAAGCCAGCTTTATTAATTCCATGCACACAGGAGATCCATACCTGACAGTCATCTCTCCAAACAAAAGGAAAAAAATAGTTCCAGGCTTTGGGAGATGGGGAGAGTTTCAGAGCTGTTTTTTATTTTGTTTTGTTTTTGGTTTTGTTTGTTTAATGTATTTGGTTGTTGCAGGATCTCACTACACAGCTCAGACTCAGGGTGATCCTCCTACTTTCAGCCTCCCCAGCGCTGGGATTACAGGCATGCGCCACCACACCCAGACTCTGGCCAGCTCAGGCTGGCCTGGGTATGGGGCTGGTGCAGCATGTAGTGCTAGGGATTGAACTGCGGTCCCTGCACTTGCCTAAGCTTGCCTAAGCAGGCGCTTTAGTCCGATGAGCTATATCGCCACCCAGAAGCTGGGTTTTGATAGGCTCAAAGCAAAGCATGGCTGTGTAAAAGGGTCAACGTCAAGTCTGAATGTGATAGGGACCCAGGGCCCCATTTCCCTGGAAATTCTCTGCTTCGGATAGATGTGAGATGTGGTGTCCAGAGCCCCCTTAAGTGACACAGAGACCCTGGGTTGGAAATCCACTCTGCTCCTGTTCTATGGTGACTTAAATCTTCTTGCAAGGACAGGTCTACAAAATGTGTAAAGTGCCCTTCATGTGTATGATAGTAGTCTTTCATTTGTAGTAAAGTTCTGGTGGGGGGAGAAATAGCTCAGCAGTCTAAGCACCTGCCTGGCAAGCAAAAGGATCTGGTTCAACCCTCTGTGCTGTGCCAACCCCGCACCATGCGCTGGCCCAGCCCCAGATTGGGCGTGTTAGTGTACTCCTGTAATCCCAGCACTGGGGAGGCTAACACAGGAGGATCACTATGAGTCTGAGCTGTGTAGTGAGACAAGTACCTGTACCAAATACATTTTAAAAAAATAAATAAATAGGGCTGGCCAAATAGCTGAAAAATCTCTCACAACTGCTTCTAAAACTTTCGTCTTTTTCATGGAAGCATTGGGCTAGGGATTTTGAGACTAAGATCTAGGTCTTTAGTTCTTTTTGGAACTGGAGGATCTTTCTACGCAATTCCATAATGGCTTGGTGACTGGTGTATTGAGTCGTAGAGGTTTTACTGAGTCAATTTGATTGTATTCATACTGTATACTTGTGCTAAGAATGTAGACCAGAGAGTTACTGAATGGGCTTTCTTTTTATATATAAGCTCTGTGGGGGAAAATTAACTGCCTTAGATTGCGTCTTGGCAGAGCGAAAAAGAGGAAGATAATTCTGCATTGAGGCCAAAATCATTTTAATAAGATTCCAACCTTGACACTGTAGAAAGAGGGACTGTCCTGCAGATGTTTAAACTGACCCAAGGAAAAAAAAACTGCTATAGCCTTGGGGTCCAGAGCTGTAGATCTGGGGTTTTCTCGAGAAATTAAGGGCCCTGATTTCATTCCCTTGGTTCCTTTCCCTGGAGCTAGACTATGGATGAGGAGAGGGCAGGAGGCACCCCACGGCCACCTGCCATTCAGCCCCAACAGAAGCCATCCTTGCAGGCACCGAATGACCCTGTGGCATCCTGTCTCCCCTTAGCTAAGAATACGAGGTGTCCCCCGATGAGGGACAAGAGGTTGGCACAGGGCCTCTCCTTGCCAGTCCACCGGCCTGTAAGCAGCAAAGCGTATGCCAGAGGATCTGGGGGGAAAGGAACAGGTTGCATAAGATCTTGACTTAATTCTTTAATAGCTGAGTTCCAAGCGGCACATTGCATGCAGTGAACTGAGGCCGGGTCATTTTTATAACTCAGAACAGTGTGCTTAATGTTTTCTGGGTGTAATTAAAGCCTCTTTAATGGAAGGAGATACAGAGCTGAATAAAATTCAATCCCACGAAAGTTTTTGATTCCCATTAATTTTACAGTCAGGGCTGCTTTTCATTCAGCTAACAATTAGGCTTAATTGGAATGTTATTTTAACTAATGGTCTCGAGTTATAGCTGTCGTGTAAATTTTTACTGCCAGAGTAATTTAAACAAATGATCGTTTCAGATTCCAATGTGTCTTACAAACTGTCGAGTTCCTTACAGCAACTGCCCTCTGACTCAGTGCGCAGAGGACTTGCTTGGCTACTGACCTAGTAAGATACTTAGTTTAACCTAAGTTACCCTTCGTGCCAGGCACGGCGGCACATGCCTAGGAGGCTGAGGCAAGAGGACTACCATGAGTTCGAGCCCAACCTGGGCTACACAGAGAGACGAAACAAAACAAGTTAGCCTTAATGTTACAATGAAATTTGAAAGGTGGAGGCCCCCAAAATATAAATATCTGGCCAGTTATCAACAGAAATAAGCAGAGTCTTGGAAGAAATGACAGGGTTCGTCCCAGCAGGTGCTATGTACTGGCTACTCCAGGACCAGGCAGATGTGGACAACTGTGTGAAGGTGATTGGTGGGAACCCGCATCCTTTTTCTCACTTCCTGGACATGTGTTAGTAGTGCCGCAGTCCTACCAGCAGATGGCAGCAGAGACAGAAAGGCAAAGGACATAAAAATTTCACTAAACAAATTTTGGCATTTTTTTTGTTTGGTGTTTTTGTTTTTTTTTTTTTTTTCAGGGAAGGGTCTACAGGTGTTCAGGGTCTCACTACTGGATCAGACTCAATGGTCCACCTGTTTACAGCCTCCCAAGAGCTGGGATTATAGGCGTGAGCCACCACGCCCAGTCTGAATTGCCTCAGCACCCGCCAGGGGTGGGGCAGGCACGGCAGGCCTAGGGACTGAATCCCTGGCCCCTGCACCTGCTTGCAGGCACTTTAATCCGCTGAGCTAATTGGCCAGCCTCAAATTCTGGCTTTTTATCCACCATCATTTTATCTTTATTAAACCGACAGAACTAGGTAATGCATTTAAATCCAAAACCTGTAAGTCTTATACCTCTGATAAACATGCATTCAACAAATGTATACTGAACCACCCTCTCCGCTAGCCTCTGGTGACAGAAGTGGACAGAGCCAGAGGGGGTGGGAGGGAGGGTGGTCCTGGCTGGTCCAGGCATCCCTTCCGCCCCCACAGCCTTGCATCTGCACAGAGGCTGAGGCCCGCTCTCTCGGCAGCCGGGTGACTGCAGGCCCTCGGGCCCTGTCTTGCAGGCTCACAGTATCCAATTTTCCGCTGTGTGCACAGAAGTACCCATGAAGAGGTTCCTGAGAGCTACTGTGACCCCAGCATGAAGCCGACCCCCGAGGAGGAGCCCTGCAACCTCTTCCCCTGCCCGGCCTTGTAAGAGCAGTGTCTAGCCTCGGGGTGGCTGGTGGCTAGCCCGGGCCCTTAGGAGCAGATGGGGCTGTGTTTTCCATTAGCAGCTCCCTGGATTAGAAGCACAGATGCGGACCCTGGTGTAGGGTGCAGCCCACGAGCAGCCCGCCTGTCTCTTGAGCACAGCGTCAGTCCCTGCAGAAGGAGGTCCAGGCAGAAAAGCAGACCCAGGGTGCGGCAGGTCCCCTGGAGGGGATGGGGAGAGCACTAGGAGCTGGCTGTGGCTGTTGTGGGGTGATACGCAGGCCTAAGCAAATTGGTGCCCATCTGGATGCAGAATAAGCATGCGCTGCTGTCTCACTTAAGTAACTAATAAGAAGCCCAGCGTGGTAGCACTCACCTGTAATCCTAGCACTTGGGAGGCTGAGGCAGGAAGGACCACCAGGAGCTCCAAGCCAGCCTGGGCAACATAGCAAGAGCCAATCTCAAAATAAAACAAGTAGCTCATGAGAGTAGGCTGGTGGAAGAGGGTGTGTGTGTGTGTGTGTGTGTGTGTGTGTGTGTAGACAATGAAACGCAAACTCACTCCCAAGTGGGTCCACGGTCCACAGAGAACAAGCTAGCCTTGGCAGCCCTGGGTTTTCAGGTCTGCTCATCTGATGGAAGTCCTGTATACCTTCTCTGTTTTCCATATCCATGTGCAGAAGGAGGCCCCATCACTGGCCCACCACCTGTGAAACAGAGGCACCTCCCTCCAGCATCCTGTGACTACTAGGCAGGCACCAGAGCTGCTCTAGGGCCCCCCAGCCCGAGGGCTCTGACACCCACATAGGTGGGCTGTGTGTGTATCTCCCCCCCCACCCCCGACTGACCTGAGCCTCTGTCTCTCTCTCTCTCTCTCTCTCTC
>NDGN011156849.1:0-10696 GCA_002564285.1 Tympanoctomys barrerae | reverse complement strand
TCTTTCAAGTTCAGTCATTTAACAACAGTGTTTCCTTTTGTGTAGGGTTTCACATGGGTATTTAGGTCCACATGCGTCTTTGCTGTTCAGTGCTGTAGAAGTCACAGCCCTTGCTGTGTTTATCCCTAAAGCATGGTGGCCAGGGCATCTGATGTGATCATCACTTCAACTGGAGTTGAGCAAGAAAGGAAAGTCTGCTGTGAAAGTGTTCATGCCCTTGCTCTGCAGGTGGCATTCACCAACTTGGGACTGTCCCAAGGGAAAGAACTTAAACACGTGCACAACCAACTGCAAGGTGTTGCAGGCAAAGGAGGGAGAATGCACCTTGGCGGACAGGCAGTGGCCTTAGCTTGTAAGTTTTTTTTACTGTTTGCTTTGCTTTGTGCTGATGGAAGACTGATTCAAGAAAAAAAAAATAGATTCTATTTATTCTACGTTTTTATACACTGAAAAATCATCCTCATGAAATCTCAAGTCCTCAACTCAGTATTGGCTCTCATGACTTCCATTGTTTATTTATTGGTTTTTCCCACGTGTTTGATGAATTTGTAGGATATTTTTTCATCTACAGAGCTTTCTCACACAGAGGTGATATCAATTTGCAATTTTCCTGCAGTCACTCCCAGCTTTTAGCCGGAATTAAAATCACCGGGAGAAAAAAACAAAACAAAACAGACAAAAAGAATCCCTAGGGCCAGGGAAATAGCTCAGTGGAATAAGTGCTTGCCTGGCAAGCACAAGCTCCTGAGTTCGATCCCTAGTACCACAAAATCAATCAATCAATCAATCAATCAATCAATCAATCAAATCAAATCACATCGCCGGGAAGGTTCATTAAGACTTCACCCCAGCCCCTAGTTTCTGAATCTGCAGATCTAGAATGGGCCCAGATGTCTTCCAATTTAATAAATTCTAGGCGGCGCTGATTCTGCTGCTGTGGGGCCGCAGGCAGAGCACTTGCCTTTTGTTAAAGTACCTGAGTCTTGCTCCCCTTTCCTTCTCCTCCCTTCTTTCTGAAAGACCAGTCTTCTCTGAACCCAAGAGCCTTTGGAGCTATCTGTGCACTTCTGGAAGGCAAACTGGCCGCAGTGCCGCTGCATGTAAGAGCTTAGCTGGAGAGTTTGGGTCTGGAGTACCCCGCCAAGCTCTAGCGGTGGGGTGACTGGAACCTGGAACCGCTGCCGTCTGAACAGCGACTTTGCCCTTGCGCTACCCTAGACCTATTTTCTGCTTGGGATTTCGTCTCACACCGTTTCCTTGTCTAAATTTTATGTTCAGGGTCTTACTACTAGATCAGACTCGTAATGATCCGCCTGTTTGCAGCCTCCCAAGAGCTCGGATTACAGGGGCACGCCACCACGCCCAGTCTCAATTGCCATCTTAGTGTACCCCGGGGGCGGCGCTGGCACGCAGGTCCCAGGGATGAACCCCAGCTCCTGCACCTGTTTGCAGGCACTTTAATCCGCTGAGCTATTTGGCTGGCCCCCTTAAGTATGATACTTAAAAAAACTTTACTCCAAGCTTGAGATGTGCTCCTTTAGCCTCGCTTACAAAGTGCTGTGTCTCAGAAAGTTGTTTGTTATATAGTCAGGCTTTTCTGGGATTTTAAAGCCAGCAACATATAAACCTTTGTGATACGTGAAAGAGTTGTGTGCAGAAGACAGTATTTCTTACAGTTTGACAGCTTGGCATTCATGCATTATATATGGCATAGTAGGTTTACATTTTATCACATGTTTAAAATTTGCTTGCTTACTTTTGCTGGTTACTTCATGTACATAGGAGTATATGTGAGCTGTCATCAGATCCTTTGGTCCAATTTGTCCAATAACTTCTTTTAGTGACTCACTATAAAACACTACAGGTGCTAATCTGCCTGAGGCAGGAAAGGACAAAATAGATTTGATACAACAGTTGCAAGTCTTACAGGTAATTAACTCAGCATGGCTGAGCTGGATTTATACCAAGTGCTTGTTCGCCCATGCTGAGAAAAATAATACTTTGTCGCTCTCATCAGTGGATCTCAAAATGCTCCACAATCTCTAATTAAAGCTTCTCGCACATGCGATCACCCCCATTTCCAGACGAGGAAACTGAGCAACAGGGGCCAGCAGCGTGGTTCGCCTCCAGTCTCGTGATGGAGCTCTGTAGACTGGAGCAGAACATGCGTTGGTTCTCGTGACCTTGAGCTTGTCCTTCTTTATATAGATGCAACAGCAGACAACCCAGACTATCACCAGCCAAATCTAGTCCTGATGTGGAACCTGATGTGTTCAAAACAATAATGACAACTGAGGTGGAAATTGAGGAAAGATACAAGGGTGTGAGTCATACTGACAAACCCTGAAAGGAGTGTGTATGTAAGCTTACTTGTATGCTTCTGAACATGTATCTAACTATTGAAATACAACAATCCCTTGCCTTGATGCTGCTGGATAAGAGTTGATTGGCCCAGTGAGGAGGCTGCTTGATTGACACATGGTGGGACTTGGTGGAAGAATGCCACTCTCTATGTCTGGTTATGAAATACAGGGCAATACTTGGACATAGAGGCTCATGCCAGCCTCAGGAGTGGTTGCACCTCACACCAGCTTTCCTCAGGAACACAGGCTTCTGCTCCTTGTTCTGGGGAGCTTCAGCCAAACCCAACTTCACAGGTAGTGTTAGCCAGGTGGGATCAGCTGGTGTCTCCATCCCACTCTGAGCACAGCAGCTACCTGGCCCAGGTTGCTGAGCCCCTGCCCACTGGTCTGTCCTGATGGTCACCTTAGAGAAAGGAGGACAGCTGGACACTGGCTTCCTTCTCTGGAGCATACTTCCAATGTACCCCAACTATTTTAGCCTAACAAGCCCTCCCTGTTGGGTGATGAGGGCACCCATGGGCCCTTATCCTCTAAGCTCCAGTCTTTATGATGGGTGTCACTGGAGTTTGCTCTGTTCAAGATCCTGGAGTCCTGATTCTTAAGGTTGGACTCTGAGTTTGGACACTTGTGTATAACAACATTGAGAAGGATTTTGCTTATTTCAGTTAAGGACCTTTTGAAGATGACAAGGGAATGACAAAGGAACCAAACTCAGAACTGAAAACTAAGTGCTTTACAGGGCAGCAACACAAGCCTAGCATAGATTTAATGAACATTTCATACTCACATGGACAAATATATATTATACATTTAGTGGAGGATATTCATTAACTTCTGGATCCTCCTTACAGAAGTCTTTAGAAATCCTTAGCTTAGATGGCAAAGGACACTGTTTCCATTTTTATGTAGCCTGGTCTCTTTTCTTTGTGTTTCAGATCCTAGTTCCCCTTCTGGAACTTAAGTCACTCTTGTTCCATGCTGTCCCATGATAAGATGTAAGACCATTATCATTGGCTTCCTATTATTAATCTTTTGGGTGCTGTTTTCAGATGATAGTGTTCATCAGAATTATCTAGAGATCTTGGTTAAAAAAAAATAGCTTCCTGGCTTCACTCTCAGAGTTGTAGGTTTTATAGGCCTGGAATAGGCCCAACTGGCTATGTTTTGAACAAACATGTCTAGGCTGTCCCAGGGCATGCGGTTTGTGGACCATTTCGAGAAACGCTGCTTTAATTTTGCATTTGAAATCATTCCAAGTCTGTTTCAAACACAGCTTTGCCAAAGCCTTCTCCTATAAAATGCTGGTTGCCAACTTCACTAAATAAACCCCAGATATAGCTTTTGCTGTTGACCATGTCTCAACTCTTTCTTATCACAGTGTCCTGTCCGGCCTAGGATCTTCTCCTATGTTCTCTCCTGCACACTAGGGTGAAAGAAGAGAATTTGCACTGTTCAGGGAGTGTGGCTTTTAGGTAGATGTCCTAAAGAGAAAGCGATTTCCTAACTGTACATGTTCATGTATCATGCATAGCATTAAGCACCTTTGAGTGGTAATTACTGGATTTTTATTTTTTGACAACTAGAATGGTAGTCTTAAGACTGGCCTGGTTTGGGAAAAGTAATTTTCAAAGATATCTTCTGTTCATATTGTGTATCATATACATACACTCACGTACCTTACACTTCAGCAGATTCAGCTCTGCCTAGTGTTACCTTCTGCACCATCCACCTCTCATCCTTTGTGTTGGAGCTCACTGTGGCTATATAATGGCATGGGAATCCAAGCCCATGCATGCTTAGCATCTGCTGACCCTTTCATGCTAAGGATTGAGCAGTTTGTTACTATTTATGTGGTTCAAAAAGGAGTAAACAAGAAAATGGGTTCTGCTGACAGCAATAAACAGCATTATGTTAATACTGTTTTATGTTAGGCATTGGCAAACTATGATCTGCAGGCCAGTACAGGTCCATCCACCTGTTTTTGTAAATAACATTTTATCAAAACTAAGTCATACCTATTTGTGTAAATATTGTGTACGATTACTTTAATGGTACAAATGCAGGTTGGAGTAGTTCCAAAAAGTCTGGATGGCCTACAAAGCTTACATTATTTATTGTCTGATCCATTATAGAGTTTGCCTATACTTGCCCTGTGTTCTAGGATGGATCTGCTCAGTAGTTGCTGCCCACGTGGAGGAGGCATAAGAATATGATCCTATGAAGGACTATACTTCTTTGAGTTATTCTGGAGGATTGGGGTCACTCAATCCTCCAGAATATTTTGCTATATCCTCTTGGGTTTGGTATAGGGAAGCTACATTTAAAATATATTGCTAGGGCAGGCCAAGTAGCTCAGTGGATTAAAGCACCTGCAAGCAGGCACATAGGCCAGGGGTTTGATCCCTACAAAATCCCATTTAGTAGTGAGATCCTGAGCACCCTGTACATCCTTCCCAAAAATACAAAACAAAAACATTGCTAATACTTTTCAAAATAGTTTCCCTCTTTTTTTTTTCTGTTAAAGACAAAAATATTCCCCAATTGGTTTTCTAGAAAGAAAAACTTACCATTGTGAATAATTTGAAAAGGGAAACTTCCTTATGCCAGGAAGTTTCTGACTGTACTGAGATATGCTGTGGAAGTGTTACTTTGGGTATTAATATTTTTATGCAAAGAAAGTGTGGTAAGCAATGAAATTAAATTATGCCTTTAAAAATGCTGCACAATTTCTCTGTGTTTTAGAGAATTTACCCTCTACAAAGACATTATAGCAGAGAATATTTTCAAAGCTGATTTGAGCAGTGGTTATTTTTGAGTAATAATGGGGGCATACACATTGGAAAATACTGGTCTGTGTTGAGGCCATGGCTTTTGCAGCCTGATATCAAATAATTCTAAATGAGCACATCTGCCTTTAGGTTTGGAGAGAACTCTATTCCCACGGTTGCAGCCCTGCTCACCTAGTTGAAACACGATTAATTTGTGGCTTCAAAGCCGATATTCACGTCATTCCAGTGACTGGAGCTGGTGCTTCTAATTGTTTTAAACACCATTGTTGTTAAAAACAGCCTCCGAAGACTGCCTCAAGAGGTTGCTCAATTATTTAAGATGCTAACACAGAAAAGCAATACATCCTGAGGAAGACACGTCATTAATTAAGATGTCTTTCGGCTTATCGTTGTTCTTCTCCATGTTTTAGCCCATTGTCAAGTTTGTTTAGTTCATTAATAACTAAGGAAGAGTTGACATATTTAAAACCTTCAGTGCTTGTGGTCTTGTAAAAAAAATAAAAAAGGTATATTCGTTATCTCATTATATTCAAGAAGCTTAGCTTTTGTTATTATCTGCCCATTTAGAACTTTATCTTGCAATTGACCAGTAGGCTGAATCATAATTCATTGCCTAGGCAAAGCTTTCACTATTTGTTTCTGTTGTTGGGGGCTTTTATTATTGATATTGTCTTTCCTAGTGACAAATCAATTATTAATCTTAGACCTGAAAATGGATTGCCCTAACTGACATCTGAAACCAGTGATCCAATCAATGATTGTAGGATAAACTTGTTTCTTTCTGGTCTAACCCTACTGGTCCCCATTCAGGTTTGATAGATTTTCAAGACATTTATGAGATTTCAAATTAATATTTTCCTTGATAATTCATTAAAAATGTCACATAGGCATTTAAACTACTTTCTACAAATTGTATCAGGTGGCAATCTGCAAGTCCAGCCACCTGGAGCCATAGCAAGCAGGTGTGGAACAGGCAACCACAATCCTCTGACTCATGGTGGGTAGTATGAATTAACTTAGGAAATACAGGAGAGAAATGCAGTGGTGACTTGCAGCCCGAGCTGCCTCCTCCTCTACCGTGTACCTGTAAGACAGAGTCTGCTTTCGAGGGCAGAGCTGTAATTTGTATTGACTTTCTGTGATGTGTCTGTAGGTGTCCAGCAGCAGGTACCTACACAGATCAGGACAGCAGTGACCAAAGGCAGTTGCTGTGCTTTTTCTCCCATGCCCTCTGTGGGTGGAAATCCTAGCATCTTAATTAGGAGCAGCAGGTGCCAGCAGGAGTCATTGTAGCTCACACCTGTGCAGAGTCCAGCTGCTCTGCCGGAGGACACAAGCTCACCGAACACTGCTTTGTATCGTTGCTGTTTCAACTCAGGGCCTTTGAAAGTTTGTAGGGAGGTGTGGGAGCTTGTTTGTATGGGCTCCACATTTAGTCATGTCAGGTGGATGGGAATGCTCCAACTTGGGAAAATGTATAAATTCTGGCTTCTCTCTCCACCAAGGACTAGTTGTTAAATGTCTACTAGCACACCTCTAGGTTCTTTCCATCTCATCTAGTCTCCTGGGACCTAACATTCACATAAAGAACTTCAGTGTCTACACAACCAAATCTAAATCATTCTACTTCTTTGGATCTGATGTTGCTTGTTCATTCGTCAATTTATTGCCATTTGAGCCCATGCTGTATGCCATGAAACATTATATGCTTCTCCACTAAAAAGAACTTTTTGAGTTAAAAATTTGCAAGTTTAACCGTTTTGAATAGAGTTTAGTGTTTTTACTTTTTAGTAACAGTGTTGTACCTAATTACCTAATTCTGGAATATTTTTATCATTAAAAAGAAAGAATTCCTATCTCCAGCTTTCTCTCTCTCCCCATCTCCTGCCAACACAATCAATTCTCTCCTATAGACTTGCCTGTGTGGAGACTTCATAGAAACGGAATCATTTAGCATATTGCCTTTTGTATCTATTTTTGTTCATTTAGCCGAATATTTTAAAGACTCATCCATGCTGTACAATGTAACAGTACTTTATTCATTTTTAAAAGTAGACATTTTTAGAACACTTTTAGATTTATAGCAAGATTGAGAAGAGGATATAAAAATGTTCAATACACTCACTGCCCCTCCACATACATAGCCACTCTTATTTGCATTATTTCTCACTAGAATGGAATATTTGTTGCAATTGATGCATTTATTAATTTGTGTGTTTGTTGGTTGTTAGAGACAGGGTCTTGCTCTCTAACTCAGACTAGCCTTGAACTCACTATGTAGTCCAGGCTAGCTTAGAACACACGGCGATCCTCTTGCCTCAGCCTTCTTAGTACTGGGGTTATAGGCCTGTCCCACCACACCTAGTTCACACTTGATGAATATAGACTGACACATACCCTCCCAGAGACCATAGTTATCCTCAGTGTTCACTGGTAGAATTTCTATTTTTATGGATTTAGACAAATATATGATAGTATGGAGCATATAGTACCATGTAGGGCAATCGTGCTGCTTTCAGAGTCTTCTGGTCTACCTATTATAGAAGAACAGAAATATTTTCTTTTAACCATCCTAAACTCCTTTCTGAGATAAAAGATTGATTTTTTAAAAAGAACAGACAAATCTCATTACATTCAAACAAATGGTACTTTTCCTCCTATTAATGTGAATTTTGATATGAAGCAGCGAAGAAAAATTATATCTTCTTCTCTTCATCAAAGATGCCAAAGAAATGGGAGACCTAGCTTTCGAGAGCATCTTTACCCTGTCTGGCTTTGGTCATTTCTCTTTGGACCCCACCTGCAGATTCTGGAGTGAATGGAGTGTGTCAGTCACTTAGATCAGGCTTCAGGAACTATAGGGAGAAAAAATAACCTTTTCTATCTGTCCTAGATTCATAAATAAGGCCCTATAACAAAGGTCCAATTAATGAAAAAAGTATGTACAACATCCTTGTTTTATATGATATGAGAACCTTTATATAAAGGAAATAACTGGAATAGTTCAATGCCTGTATTTTATGCTAGGTTCGATGAAAAGTGAATGATTGTGCAGAAATATAATAGAGACAAAATATGTATGATCTAATGGTGGAAAAGCAAGGGAAACTTAGCAAGGAGCCTCTGCCCAGATTTGTCCCTGATGTTTCATCTTAAAGATATTTCCTCTTCTCATGTGAAGGTATCATGCCCTTCTCCAGGGGAGAAGGGAGGGAGGAAGGTACCTGCGGTTTCCTTGCTTCTGTGACTGTCTCAGATGCCAACATGCCACATCTGGGAGTAGCATTCCTGCACCTCAAGACCTGCCCTCCCTCTCCTCTCACTTTCCTCCTGGAAGCTGCCGCACCTTTTACTGCCTCTATACTTTTACCTTTTCCAGACTATCATTAAGTTAGAATCATGTAGTATGCAGGCTTCTCAGGTTGATGTCTTTCACGTAGTAACATGCATTTGTGTTTCCTCTGTGTTTTTCAACAGATCAACACCTTTGTTCTTTTTAGCTCTGAATAAGGTTTCAGAATATGTACCACAATTTATCTGCTGTCTCTAGAGAGTTAAACTGGTTCCTCCTAAGATTTGGTTATTATGAATGAAGCTGCTATAAACACCGATGTGCAGGTTTAAGTGTAAACCTAAGATTTCAGGGGCTTTTGGCAAATATCCAGGAAGGCAATAGTGCACCATATGGTGCAAATGTGTTTACTTTTGCAATATTCTACCTAATCCTCTTTCCAATTTTATTCCCTTTTGTAGTAGCATACCCACCATGTATGAATATCCATTATTCATTTCTTTAAAGGAATGTCAAACTATTTTCCACAGAGTCTGTACCTGATTAATTTTCTACTAGATGTTTTAGGGTTCTTATTTTAATCTTTGTAAGTGGATTTCATTTGCTGATTTTTGAAAGAATTGCAATTGTAAGAAGTGATATGTTATTGCAGTTTTGAGTCTCATCTTCTTGATCCCTAAGAATAAATATCTTTGTGTGTGTTTCTTGCCCATTTGTCTTTATAGAAAAGGTTGTCTATATTCTTTATAGAAATGGTTGCTTAAATCATTTGCCTTTTTTCAAAATTTGGTTTTTGTCTTGTTGTGATAATTCTTTCTATATTCTGCATGCTACAGTAGGTATCAAATATATTATTTGCAACTATCTTCTGTCATTCCATACACTGTCCTTTCACTTTTTTTTTTACAATGTCCTTTGATATACAATAATTATTAGTTTGGTGATGACCAATTTATTTTTCATTTGTTCCTTTTATTTTGTGTATCACATTTTAATTTTTTTTTTTGAACCGGGGATCAAACTCAGGCCCTTGTGCTTGCCAGGCAAGCGCTTATTCTACTGAACCGTCTCCCCAGCCCCTTGAATTTGTTTTTTTAAAAGAATGAAAATGGTAAGGTCATTAGAAACTACACAGAATTTCACTGAACAAAATTATAGGAATTCACAATGGTTTTTATTTTGCATATTGCTGTTGGCAACATAGTTTTTCAGATTACCAGATATAAGCATGCACAATTGGTCAAAAAATTAAAAAAAAAAAGAATACTTCAGTATTAACTTCAATAGACTAGCAGAAATCAGCAGCACGGTTGTCCAAGATATCTAATGTATTTCTTCCTTTCCTTCTTTCATTCTTTTCTCCTTCCCTTTATCCAAGTTTTTTCTTTCCCTTTAAACAGCTTCTTTCCTTTTCACAGTATCCATTGTACCTTTCTGATTTTATTTGCTCTTCCAGGTTCTTTCACTAGGGCGACAAAACAATATTTATACAAATGAGTCTGATTTATCTTACTTGTGAGTGTGGTCTCACATTTAAAAAAACCCAAAAAACAAAACAGTTGCTTAAATGGGATATAGTGGTCCTCACCTCTAATTCCAGCATCTGAGAGGCAGAGGCCAGTGGGTAACTGCGAGTGTGAGGCCAGCCTGGGCTACATAATGATTCAAAACCATCCAGCATAACAAAGTGAAGACTCTGCATGAAAATCCAACCAATGAACAAACAATGAAAAACAAAACTGTTATGTAATTTAAGGTTATGATTTATAGATAACTAAAAATTTATAGTTTTGTACTTATATTTAGGTATGCTCTTCATTTAGAGATATTTTTTATACACAACACTGGTTATGGGTCCACCACCATGTTTTCCATGCGGTTGTCAATATTTCAGCATCATTTGTTGAAAAAAACAAAACAAAACAAAACATTGCTTCTTTTTCTAAGGAATGAACTTGGTGCATCATGATCCAAATCAGTGTACTGCCATCCAAAGGTGTGGCTTTGTGAGACTTCTAGCCAGTGATCTGCATGTTTTCTGGAACCCAGTGCCACACTGTCATGACAACTGTACCTCTAAGTTTTGAAATAAGAAGGTGCATCTTCTGAATTTCATTTTTTCAAATAACGCTATTGTTCATTCTCCTGAATTCCCACATGAACTGTATGGTCAGCTTTCCATTTTGGCGAAAAGAAGGACATTGGCAGTTTGGTAATAATTGTGTTGAATTTAGGTCAGTGTGCAAGTGCTG
>NDGN011156825.1:0-12675 GCA_002564285.1 Tympanoctomys barrerae | reverse complement strand
TCTCAGTAAAAATACAGGGGTCTCAGTTACTCTTCCCTCCTTGCTGGGACAAGATACCCGACATCCAAAATAAGGAAGGCAAGATTTATGTAGCTCATAGTTAGTGGAGGTTTCAGTCCATACTCAGCTGGCTCCAAGGCAGAGAGTCACATGAGAGAGAATGACCTTTCATGAAAGCAACAAAAAGCAAGAGTAGCAGCAGCTCAGATAGCTAAATGGCCCCACACCCTTCCTTACATCATAATACAAATTAGCCCCAGGGACAGGGTGTAGCACTCACACCTGCAATCCCAGCAATGGGTCAAGAATCAATCGGTGACATTAGAAGCAGCCCTATTGCTGCATAAGGCTTTCGGTGGACACCTAGACACAAGCCGTAACACTATGTATATGCAAATTTACCTTCTTTGTCTATTGGAAAAATCCCAGACATTTATGCTGCTTCTAAGAATGCAAATTTAGCCAATGGTAGAGGTAGCAGGTTGCTTTGGTGACGGCAGCCTCTATGCCCGTAATTCTTATAAATACATCGTACCTTATGCAGGGAAACTACCATTGTATATGCCGCATACAGGTAGCACATTGGGCTCTGTGAAACTTCCTCACCTGTAAGGACTTTGATCTGCACAGCATGCTCAGAATTCTCACTCTCCTCAGGTATTAACCTACCTTATGTTACCAAAGAACACAGGAAGCGACACAGATGCAACATTGAAATATAAATTCAAAGTTTAAGAACAAATAGTTTTTGTAAATATGTGTAGATATACAGCAGAAACAATCTACTTAATGTAGAATAATAGGGAGAAACCTTGATATGGAATACTAAACTTAGTTTCTGTCACTGGACTGTCAATGCAGATTTTAACAATTTTAATTGCTCAGAGAAGCTCCTGTTATTTGAAAGTGTGCCAAGTACTGTGTTACGCTCTAGAGAGCTAGTGACAATCTATAAGCACTGGCCAGGACTGCAGAGAAAGTGAATAATTTAATAAAGAATTACCAAAACATTGTCGGGTGCTATGAAAAGCATTCCAGGGGTTTTTAACCTAATGTGGAATGGTCAGGGATAATTTCCAGGTGGAAGAAATGTTTCCAGTGAGGCACAGAGAAAGAGGAAGAATTAAGCTGAACGGAGGTGGTGCCAAAATGTAAATTGTTGGCAGCCGGCCTCAGCATTGTTAAAGGATCCAAGTTCTACAAATGGAACACTAAAGTGAAGAGAAAGGGAAGATCAGTCATATTGAATGTCCTGTCTCTCATGGTTTGCTATTCGATGTCAAAAATAAAAAGCACTAGAAAGGTTGAAACAAGTATGATATTTCACAGTTACAACTATCCATTTAACAGAGGTATAAAAATGGGATTTTTTTCCTTAACTAATTTTTGAGCCTTTGTCAGATAACTTACTGTAATCTTTCAGAAAAATTTCATCCACTTGAGCAATTTTTTTCAGGCCACTTTTCAAAAGTTTAGCCACTTTTGGCATGCCGCAGTAATACTGGAAGGTTGGTGCCATGTCCCTGCTTGCTCCCTTCTTAAAATTTTGCTCCTTTGCATCCTTCTTTAAACTCACAAATTGAGTGTTTTTCACAGTGTGCACTGGTGGTGGTGGGGAGAGAAGGAGAGGGTTCCATTTTGGTCCAAATATGCTCCTAGAACATTCATAACCCACAGAAATCTACTTCTATGTTTTCTCTGCTTCTAAGAAGACATGTGGCATCTACAAAGCAGAGGAACACCTATCCTCACAGCACAAGACATGGAAAGAAAAGAGGGCTGTCTTTAATTTATAACCTTTATGAAGATGCATTTGCGATGCCTAATGTTCCCACTGTAATCACTGGAAGGCCAGCTCTGGATGTCTGTGCTTGGGATGTCCCTGTACCTTTGGACAGAGCCCCGTGCTGACCCTCAGTGGATACTCAGCATGCTGCTAGCACTGCACTCACTCAGGGAAACCCTGTTCTCTGGCTGATAGTAGTTTGGGGTTCCCAATTCCCCTGGAGTCATGGGAGACATGAGTTTCCTCAGGCTATCCTTGGTCTTGTGGGATTCTAAGCATCTTATGAATCTATTCTTCTTTTTCAGGGTATATCAACCCTAAAATTGCAGCTAGAATAGAGCACAAAGCTCTCCTTTTCACCTAGATTTGACCTTTTCTTGCAAGAACTCTGTGGTCTTTCCTCATCCTTTTTCTGACTTGGCTAGGGACAGAGGCACCAGCTCCAGGTTTCTACTCCTCCCAACGTGGTCTCCTCTTTCAGGTCCCATTTTATTCATAGCTCAGGGTTTCTTGACCTTGGTCTGTTGCATGTCTTTTGTCCATGCAGATACTGATGATTCGTTCCCATTGTTGGGTCTGTCCTATGCACTATGGAATGTGTAGCCACATCTCTGGTCTTCACCCACTAGATACCAGTAGCACCACTCTAGATGAAAAAATTATGAATATCTCCAGAAATGGCCCAATATAAAGGACGTTGCTACCTACCTGTCTAACAGCAGAGTACAGTTTTGTGTGCTCTAGAGAACAGACAATATACAAACTCTATCAAAGTAGATCTATTTTAAAATATTTTCACCCTCACAACTGCAATACTGATTTTATTTTTCTGCTCTAAGAAAGACTATACGTTTCAATGTAAGAAAGAGTATAACTCAGCAAAGAATCTGATAAATGCTTCTCTCTCAGTAGCCAGGGTAATTGTTCCCCTGGTCTCCCTAGTTGAGAATCAGAGGCCAGCAGAGCAAACATTTCCCACTAATCGGTATTTCTATACCATATATTGCTATTTTATGTAATTTCTGTTCTAATGTTTATGTCATGAAGCACATCTAAAGGATTCATGGTAACATTAAGTAAACATTTACAATACTTTGACAAGTAAAATTACTGATAGTTAGGATGGGTAAATGTATAAACCTCATAAAAAATCAAGCAAGAGCTAGATGGGTATCCTCAAATAAACTTCATATCAGCTAGCATTATTTTTCTATTCTCTCACCTGGAATTCTGATGTGCTTAGCTCATTTGCACTTCTTACTTCACACTACTGACCTGGCCCATCTCATCCCCTCTACTCTCTACCTTCTCTTCTTTCGCTGTCCAGAGGCTGAGGTATTCTGAGTGCTAACTAACCTCTGTATCTCTTATAAGAAGAAATGTTTGTGTTAATGTGATGCACAGTTTAATACATAAAATTTCATTACTCTGGTCTACCTTGGAGAACTTGTTGCATAGTGATGTGTTTGGCAGTCTTACAATGGAATTATGATATATTGGAAGTTTTGTAAGTGACATATGCAAAGGGAATCCAACTTGAAGCGTAATGCAAACTAATGTACAATCAAAATGTAATATGGAAAAAAAGGAATGCAACTGTTGAGAACTGTTGCTTTTACTATAAATGTCTGTCTTTACCCATTATTACTAATCTGAAGCTAAATCATTGTAGCTAGTTTCATTGTTATGGTATAAATAAAACATTAATAGGAACAAAATTAGAAGCAATAACGTATTTTCAAGCAAGGGAATTTATCCTCCCATATTCTCACAACTGAAATTCAAAAGTAACCTCAGAGTGTAATTCTTGAAGTGTATACCAAAAATAGCCATTTTTAATAAAAATATTATCAGATTAACTTTTAAAATCTTACTTCTAGTATAAAATGAAGCTCATTAAAATAATGCTTAAAATTAATGAACAGTAAGTTTTGTTTTTGAGGTTTCATTACACTTAGAAATTTTTATGCCTAATAATTTCAGGCATATATTTGTTATTTAATAATCATATGTCAAATCCATTGGGAAATAAGTATTGCAGTATTGTGCACTGATTAAAATAATGGAAAAGATAGAATCCTATAATGTTGAAATGTTTTTGCATGTATCTGTTCAACAAAAGCTTGTGATTGAAGCAGAAATATTTTCATGGACAAGTTGAAAGCTGAAACCTAGAATGACCCTGACAGATGACCTATAGTAAATTGTGCTTCCTGATATGCACACTGCTGCAGAAGCTTCTCTCCCCTTCTGCAGCTTGGCCCTCGTGACTCAATTCCAGCAAGCAGAATACGTTCACAAAGGTCATCACGTCTGATACTCGGTTGGAGAAGGCACACCTTACTCACACTCACACTGACTCCTCTCATGACCTTGCTCCTTGGATTCCTTACAGGGCGACTATCTGCCAGTGAGCCAGGGAGTGGCGGGGTGCAGCCAGTGAGGAAATGGGGTGCTGTTTTAAGACTCACACCAAAAGGAGTAGCGGTACGGAGTGTGTTCCCTCGTCTTGAAAGTCTCTTTTCCTCTGGATAGCTTTGTGGTCCCAATTATTGTTGTTGTTGTTTTAATTTGCTTTTTTCTAACATCTAGAGAACAGGTAGAAGCACTGACAATGAACCTCAAGGACTTAGGAAAAGAGGACTAGTAGTCCTCATATGTAAAAATAATTGTTGGAAAGGAGAAAAGACAGCAGCTTGTAAAAGTGAGATAGGAGAAAAGCTGAGGCAAGTACCGAACATATAAAATATACTACTCAATTCTTTGTTTTGTGTGCACAGACATGCTGAAAACAGTTTTACTCTTCAGAACATTGCTCTTTAATCACACACACACACACACACACACACACACACACACACACACCCCTGTCTCACTACAATGTAATGTGATGAATGCTATGGCAGATGTCTGCATGATATAAAACAATATGACTATTAACTTGGCAGATGATAGGTTACTGTGTACTCTGAGCAGCAGTTATACAGTCGGCACTAGCAGTGTATGAGTATTTGCATTATTATTTTAAACTTTTTAAAAAAATCTTTTATTTATGTATCTATTTGGTACTGAGTCTCACTACTCAGCTCAGACTCGCAGTGATCCTCTTGTCTCAGCCTCCCCAGTGCTGGGATTAGAGGTGTGTGCCACCATTCCTGGACTCGGTTGCCAGCTCAGCATGGGACTGGTATAACATGTGGTACTGGGGATTGAACTCAGGTCATTGCTTTTGCCAGGCAGGCACTTGTACCTCTGAGCTATCTCTCCCACCTTGCATTATTACCTTTAAAATTTTAGTTTATTAGAAATGTGTGTAGTACATAACATTTATGTTCCTCATGGGAAGTTGGTCCAGCTACCATAAGACCCCTTAATTCCTCTTCTCATGCTCTTTCCCTTTCCTCCCTCCTCTCTCCAATCGTCTCTCATGCCCCCCCCCATTTATTGTATACTTTTGCAGAGCATAATGCTGACATTCTTTCTGTGGATTCTGCACCTATATCTGACACATCCCAATCCTATGTTTCATTCTCTTATGCCATGCCTTCTTTTCCATTTCCTTCATATCTTTATTCCCTTCTCCTTAGAGAAAAATCCATCTCCCTGCTTCCTTTTATCTACCTTTTATATTGGTCTTTATATTTACTCAGAGTTTCTCATTCAAGAGGAGCTATGTGATATTTCAGCTTGTGGGTCTAGTGGATCTCACTTAACATGATGGTCTCAAGGTGCATCCACTTTCCCCAAAGTGCTCAAGAGTATCTTTGTTGATAGTACTCCCTTGTATGTAAACACCAAAACACATTTTCTTTGTCCATTTGTCTGTTGGACATGAAGGCCACATCCAAGATTCAGCTATAAGGAATTGTGTTGCTGAAAATATGGACATGTATTTATTGCTATAATATGGTGTCTTTAACTCTTTTGGGAAGATGCCTAGCTGAGGCAAAATCAGAATTTCTGGTTTCAATTTTGAGGAATCATACAGATGTGCAAGTGTTCGTACTAGTTTACCTTCCTACCAGCAGTATAGAATGGATCCTTCGGCCCCACAGGCTTGCCAACATTTGTCACTGATTTCTTGATGATCGCCACTCTTTCTTAGGTAAGATGAAATGTCAGTGTTGCTTTACTTTGCATTTCCCCAGTGCACTGTGATTTTAAGCATTTTTATGTACTTACTGGACAGTTTTACTTCCTCTTCTTCTTTTGTTTGCCTGTTTTTAAATTGTCTTCCATTTAGGGGACCATAACTTTTTTGAGCTCTTTATCTTTGCTAGACATGAGTGCTGTCTGATCAATTGATGCCAATTTATTTTCCCATTCCTTCAGGTTGTGTTTCCACTGTATTGATCATTTCTTTTCTTTGTGAAAGCTTTTTAGAAGTGATATGAACTCATTTGTTGATACTTGGAACTATTTCCTTTCAACTAGTATCTGTTCGGAAAGTCCTTGCCTATGCCTATGGTTTTACAAGTTTTACTTCTCTTATTCATGGTAGATTGTTTTTGTTTGCTTTTAGCTCTGTGATCCATTGTGATTTTAGTTTACTATACTGTGGAAGATACAGGCCTAGATTCAATCTTCTGCATGTAGACAGCCAATTCTTCCCAACACCAGAGGTCAAAGAGTCCGTCTTTCCTCTACTGTGTGGTTTTGGTCCCTTTGTCAAATGTCAAATTACTGAAAATATTTGGATTAGATTTTACACCTTATATACCATTTCATTGACCATTATGTCTGTTTTGTGCCAACAGTATACTGTTTTAATCCCAATAGCTTTGTAATACAACTCCAGGCCCAGGATGGTGTTGTCTTCCATTTTGTTCTTATTTCCCCGGCTTGCTTTTGCTCTTTTGGGATTTTATGATTCCATATATGTTTTAGAATCATTTTCTCTGGCTCTGTAGAGTGCTGTTGGAATTTTCATTAGGATTGCATTAAATCCATATACCAATTTTGGAGGTATGGCCATTTTGACTATATTGATCATGCCTTTCTATCATCTGGAAATATCTTTCCATTTTCTGATGTCCTTTCCAATTTACCCTTTCAGAGTAATGCAGTTTTCATTGTAGAGTTGTTTTACTTTTTAGGTAAATTGCTAAGTATTTAATTTTTCTCGATGCTATTATGAATGGTATCTCTTCCTCCAATTTGTTTTTCAGTGAGTTCATTCCCAGTGTACAGGAATGCTCTGGGGTTTTGTGTGTTGGTTCTGTATTCTCCTACATTATCATATTTGATGATTAATTCTAAGAATCTTTGGGTGTAGTTTTAGTATCATCTATGTAGAGGGCCATGTATGATTTTCATGGGGACATTACCTGTGGCAGATATTAGAAAAACATAAATAATAGGAAGGGTCCCAGGACAAGATGAGGTTTTTCCTCATCCATTAATGAGTTTCTAAGCAATGATGACACTTTTGAGGAGTCAAGCACTGAAGAATAAAAATCTAAGCAGGTCGATACAATACAGCTTCAGCCCAAAAGCTAAGGTAGATCCTGAAGAGTTGAATAACTTCAGGCTTTATTTTGTAGCTGAGTACCAAGTTAATTCTTTAAAGGAAATCTACTTCTTTGAGGGGGAGAATAAAGACAGGTTTTCTAAAATACGAGGAACTTTAACTGACCTTGACAAATGTAATACTGTAAATGAAAGAGGCAAAGGGAACAGTAGGCATCAATAGTTTTGATGTCTACTTTAGGCTTCCAGAATGTGAGAATATTTAGAGAATAATTTAACTTCTGTGCAGATTTTAGTTTGCAAACATCTAAGCATTCAGTATGTTTGGACCCAGTGGTCTTGTGGATCTACGCAGATTGAAGGGTTTCTTATGAGGGATTTGGGAGAGAGCAGCCTCGTTAAGACCTCCAGGATGGACAGCTGTGCCTTTGGAGAGAAGATGTGCGAGCAGTTTCCATTCGGACATGAAGACTTGCATGTTTGCCTTTGTTTATCTTAGTAAGTTCCACATGTTGCATCATTAGATTATTGTCCTTATAGCTCAGATTTACTCTTAAGGTTACAACTTAAGAAAACTTCACTAGTTTTCCAGGTGAGTTCTGTCCCTGCAGTAGGTGATCTATTTGTCTCATCATTTTTCTACAGAACAGCTATTAGAGAAACATATTACCTTTGCAATACAATACATTTATTTAATATTTTTCATTTAGTCATAGGGGACTATTTAAATCAACATATTTTACTTCAATTAAGTTGCTTTGTTCTTAGAATTTAAGCTTTATGGGCCAGCCAAATAGCTCAGTGGATTAAAGCACCTGCAAGCAGGTACAAGGGCCAGGGTTCAATCCCCTGGCCTGCCATGCTGGCCCTGCCCCCAGGACACGTGGAGATGGCAATTGAGACTGGGTTTGGTGGTACACGCCTGTAGCCCCAGCTTTTGGGAGGCTGTAAAAAGGAGGATCACTATGAGTCTGATCTAGTATTGAGACCCTGAACACCCTATACACTTTTCCCTAAAATAAAAAAAAAAAGCTTTATGAGGACATAGATTATCTCTATCCTGTTTTCTCAAAGCTTGGCCTACTTCTAGTATTTAATAGATATGGAATATGTATTTGATAAAAGAATAGAAAGAACTAGGCCAAGTTACACAATTCCATATAAAATACTGTCTTTATCCCCAATTCCTCCTACTGGATGACAGTTTAAATTGCCTAGCTATAAGCTGAGAATTCTTGCCCAAAATCTCAAGACCTTTTGAGCAATAACCACCACATCACCAAATTTCCAGTCATTACTCTTGTACTAGTAGGTTATCTTTTTCACATGTTTGGCCTCATACTCTTTCTGAAATACAGGTGAGACTGCTGTTCTTCCTCTGTTGCTGCACCACTCTCGTAAATTTCAACATGTACTTTCAGAGCTCCATATATTTGCTAATACCACCTATTTTTCTCCAGTAGTCTTTCTCTACATCCTGAACTTTGATCAATCTCAGTCATTCTCCAGTATTTAGCTTAGCTAAGTCCTAGCCCAGGACAGAGTCTGAATCCTACTACTAGGTCCTCCTCCTCTAGACACCACTATCTTATCTTTTATATTTATTATTTTGAAGGAAAAAAAATTTGCTTGTGTGTTTGTCTCCCCACAGAACTGGAAATTCTTCAAGTGTGGGAAGAATTCTGTCCTATATTTTGATATCTAAAGGCAATCATAGTGATTGGCATATGATAGACATTCAAAATATTTATTAAAGAACAGTAAGATGTGATGCATCGCAATCAGAGAGAAAATATATCTCTTCATTCAGACAAAACAGTGTAATAGGCATTTCTAAATCATCATTTCTTTCAGTACATGTAAAAATTATTATCTATACAATGTGCACTGTTCCATTCTATCCATAAAGACACAAATGTTCATTGAAATTAAATAATTTATTTCAGTTACATGGCTATAATTTAAATTCCTCAATATAGAGGAAAATTTACACATTCTGTATAATCCCTGGATATCATATATAGTCTAGCTTTCCTGGAATGAAAACCTTTATAACAATATTTTCCATTTGTAGTAAAATTACCATTTTCAACGATATTCTGCCAAGTACATTCTTCCATTCATTTATATTCATTCAAACACATGTTTATTAAGCCTCTGTAATTACACAATGGTATTCTGGCAAGCAGAGACATAACAGTCAATAACAATAAATGAAAAGTAAATCTCTCCCCTCCTGGAGCTTATATTTCAGATTAAAATGAAGCAGATAAATTAATAAATTCATAAAATGTACTGGTTGGTTAAAAAGAAAGAGCAATATGTGGCTGGGAGGAAGATGTGGCAGGGTGAATGCAAAGATGACATTTTGCAGAGAGAGTAGACTCTTACGGAAGGACTCACAGTAGTAATAGTCAAATGGGGACAAACAAGAGGCACATGATGCCTGATATCTGCACAGCCAAAGAATTTCATAAAACAGGAAAGGAAAAGATTAGAAGATGAAATTAGGAGATAAAATCAGAGAGAAAGGGAGTAGGGTCAGAAATGCAGACAAGGTCCTGCCAAAGTGGTGCTCTGAAGACTTCAGCTTCCATTCTTGTGAGTTGAAAAATTAAGCAGAGAAGTGATCTAATCTGTCATGCTATAAAAAATTTATTCTATCATATTTACAATGAAAGAGAAAAGTTTGAAGTAGGGAGAGAACTTTTGGAGATATGTCAATAATGCGAATTAGAGGGTAAAATGTCTAAAATCAAGCGGTGATTGACGCAGTGAAAAAACTGTATTGGTGAGGTTTATATTACTGCAAAAATACTTGACACACACGAGCTAAAGGAGGAGAGCTCATTTCGTTTCTGAGTTTTGGATGAGTCAGTCCATGGATCCAAAACAGAAATATCTTTGTGTAAGGGCATATAGGAAATATGCTCAAATCATAGAATCAAAAATAAACAAATAGGGGCTGGAGAGATAGCTCAGTGGTCTAGGTACCTGCATGACAAGCACAAGGACCTAGTGTTATCCCTGGTACTGCATGCTGTCCCAGCCCTGGAACACAAGCCCTTGGTGCTGGCCACCAAAACTGGGAATGGTAGCACAGGCCTGTAATCTCAGCACTGGGGAGGCTGAAACAAGAGGATCACTAAAATCTCAGCTATGTGGCAAGACCCTGTATCAAATAAATTAAAAAAAAAACTTTAAAAAATATATTTTAAAAATAAACAACAAACAAATAAACCAAAAACATTCAGAGAAGGAGAGATGCAAGGATCAAAGACAAGATTTATAGCACATAAACTCACTCTCTGTCACTACCGCATGACTTACTTCTTCCAATTAGACCTCTTTTCTAATTGCACATTGATCAGTGGATCAACCACCTGTGAGGTTAGTGCACTCACATTTCAATCAGCACTCTATGAGTCTTTTATTCTGATCAAAGTTGACAAGCAAGATAAACCAGTTCTTAAAGAAGGAGTATGCTATGGAGAACATATAGAGGGTGAGGGTCAAAGTCAAATATAAAGTACTTTTTTTTTCTAACTCATTATGTAGAATGGATATATAAAACAAAATCCAAGTAGACGCAATAAAATGTGAAAACATTTAAAATATTTTCAACCACTTATTTTTAAGTAAAATAATTTTGATATTGCTACATTATTTGAAAAGAAAGATGCATTGGGTTTGACTTATTTATGTGGTCACATTTGCTATTTCAAAACTATTTCAAAAATATGCTATTTCAAAGCATTTTAAATAATTATCATGTTTCTCCTTTATTTTGTTCCTTGTGTTAGTAATGTGGTACTTAGTGAAAAGGCAGCCTGCATCAAGTAAATTTGGGATTAGGGAGACTTTTCTAGTTTTTAAACAATGGGACATCAGGCGACCAGCTGCAGAAGCGATCCTAAAGCTTCTAATGTGGTTCTGAGGAAGGATTTCCATTCAGAGCCTCTGAAAGGCGAGACATGTTATGTTTATGGCCTGCAAAGACCTTGAGCTCTTTTCATTCACTGTGCATATATAAAATTAGAATTTTAGCTGAGGCTGTTGAGCAGTGATATAAAAATAATCAAGGGCACTACCATTCTCTGAGATATAAGTGTCTTTGTGTGGCTGTAAAAATGATATAATAAAGCAATCCAATGTGAAAGCAGGGAAGAAAAATAATCTCAAGCACAGTGAATGCAACAGTAAAAAGAAGCACTAAGTTCACAGGATATAATTTTTGGAGGTATTGCGAGCACCAGTAAAAGAACTCAAATAGGCCAATAGTCCGTGGCATTGCTTCCTTGGTGATTCTTATTAGGTGATTCTGGGTTAGATTCTAAGTGAGCTGGAGGTGCCACATGGGAAGAAATGTCAGCACAGTACCCACTATTGATCTGACATCAGCTCATGAGTTTATTTTCCAGCAATCTCATTGGAGGAATCCTATGAATATCTATATTTCTCTGCAATGCAACAAAAAGAAGTGTGGTTCATCTTTAACACTGGAACAACTAGAGGAATTTGGCAAGAACGAACACTACTGTTTTAACCTTCCCATAGCATCAGGTAGGTTGGGCAGACATGATGCTGTGAATGAATTAATGAGATCCTAAGAGAGGACAAAAGAGAAAGGGTAATAATAAGGAGAAAAATTATGAGTCTGAAAGTTGGTAGTCAATATAAGGTACAAAATGCATTTTAAAGTTCAATAATTTTCCAGTACTGAATCTTCATTTGTTAAATTATATAAAAGAGTCAGTATTTCAAGTAATAAGTACAGTATACAATGAAAAAAACAATAGCATGTAAAAACAGAAAAAAAGTATGGATAATCAAATGGAAATCTGCTGTCTTACTTTTCTCATTGCTAGAAGAAAAACCCTGACACTCAGAAGTTAACAGAGGGGGCCAGGGAGATGGCTCAGTGGAATAAGTGCTTCCCCGGCAAGTGCAAGAGCCTGAGTTGAATCCTCAGTTTAAAAAAAGAAAAGAAAAAAAAAAAAAGAAGTTAGCAGAGAAAAAGCTTATTTCAATTTACAGTTGGCAGACATTTCAACCATAGATGCCTGGCTCCAGTGCAGGGCTGTCTTAGTTACTTTTTACATAGCTAAAGTAAAATAGCTAATACTTAAGATAAAAACAAGAAAGGTTTATGTAGCTCACAGTCTGCAGAGATTTCAGTTAGTAATCAGCTGGCTCCAAGGCAGAGTGGAATATTGCACTGGGGCAATAGTTCATGGTGAAAGAGAGCAAAAATCAGTGGAAGAAGAGGGAGAAAAGGAAGAAGGAGAAGGATGGGAGGGGGGGAAGGAGAGGGGGAAGTGGAGGGAGAGGGAGAGGAAGGGAGAAGGAGGGAGGGAGGGAGGGAGGGAGAGAGAGAGACAGAGAGAGAGAGAGAGAGAGAGAGAGAGAGAGAGAGAGAG
>NDGN011156772.1:0-23994 GCA_002564285.1 Tympanoctomys barrerae | reverse complement strand
AAAAAAAAAAAAAAAAAAAAAAAAAAAACCCATGCTTTACGGGAGATAGCTTAGTAGAATAAGGGCCTATCTGGCAAGTGCAGGGTCCTGAGTTCAATTCTTGGTACTACAAAAAAAAAAAATAAATAAAAACCTTACTATTTAAGACCTGAAAAATTACTACTACCTAGGCATGGTAGCACATGCCTGTAATCCCAGGGCTTGGGAGGCGAGGCAGGAGGATTGCCCAGCCTAGATTGCAGAGGAAGATTCTGTAGAAAGAGAGGGAGGAAGACAAAGAGGAAGAGAGGGAGAAGAAGAGGGAGAGGGAGAGTGGGAGAGGGAGAGGGGGAGACGGGAAAAGGGGAAGAGGGACAGAGGGACAGAGGGGGAGAGAGAAAGAGAGGGAAAGAGGGAGAGGGAGTGGGAGGGGAAGGAGGAGAGAGGGGGAGGAGAGGGAGGGAGAGAGAGGGTGGGGGAAAGAAGGTAGGAAGGAGAAACAGGAAAAAAAATTGTCACCAAATATGTCATGGGATTTACCTTCACCTCATTCATTCTTGAAGCAGCATCCCTTTAAAACAAACCCATTTGCTCTTCCATGACTCTTGGCTGAAGCAAGACAGTAAATATTCTTACCTCAGTATTCAAAACAGCCAAAGTAGCAAGACAGCATTTGGTGAAGGGCTCGAGCATGCTATGCTATTTTAGCTTTTTAAACCTAGTTTATCTGGGTCAACTCAGTCCCTCCTAACAAAGGGAAGGTGGTGGAAGATGACACTGGTGATGAAAGAGCTGGCTTGGTGGCTCGGGCTTAAGCACATGCCGGGCACGCACAAGGTCCCAAGTCTGATTAGCACCCAGATGCCTCATAGTATTCTGTCCTGGACCGACAGTGTCCCACCACAAACAGGCGTGCTGCAGCTCAAACTGTGTAGCCAAGGCACTCTGGAGACTGAGACAGGAGGACCACATGTTAAGCCCAACCTTAACAACTAGAGAGACTTTACTAGACACTGTCTCAAAATAAAAAATAAAGTAAAATAAAATGGGTTGGCATTGGAACTGTGTGAAAACCTTGGGCTCAATCCAAAGTATGATGCGCCTGCTCCCAAAAAGGCAGCCCCAGACCTAGGTGAGATTTGCTGCAGCTCAAGCTTATGGAGTCAGGACATTATCCTGAGGGCAAGGACAAGCTACTAGAGGGCTTTCAGCAGATAGCGGCCAATGCTATCCACATGGCAGATGGGAAGCAATCATTTACACTGAGCATCAAATAACTTTTTGAATACATCATCATCTTCCCTCTGCTCTAAATCAAAACTCCTCATATCCATGGAGAATAAAGAGGATGTCCTAATCACAGGAGGTTCTGGGGAAGCCTACAACAGAGCTACCAAATAAAACAACATGAGCCGCACATGTAATTTTGAATTTTCAAAAAGATGTACTCTTGAAAAGTAAAATGAACTGAAATTAATAGGACATATGTACCTATATACACATATACATAAGTACACTTACATCAATACATATAAATATACATTTATAGGTATACATGTGCATATATACATGCACATTTATATGTGCATTTTATGTATATACACATGTGTACATATGTGCATATGCATATTTTTTTTTCTTTTTCTTTTGGCAGTACTGAGGATTGAACACTGAGCCTCACACTCTAAACAAGCATTTCACCCCTGAACTGCATCCTCAGCCCAATTTTTTTTTTTTTTTTTAAATAGGATCTTGTGGGCTGGCCAGATAGCTCAGGGGATTAAAGCACCTGTGTAAGGAGATGCAGGGGCCGGAGATTCGATCCCCGGGGTGCAGTGCTGGCCTGCCACTGGGGCGCACTGAAATGGTGATTGAGACTGGGGGCGGTGGCGTGTGCCTGTAATCCCAGCACTTGGGAGGCTGGAAACAGGAGAATCACTATGAGCCCAATCTGTATAGTGAGACTCTGTAGACCCTGTATTAAATTTAAAAAATAAAAAAAAAAATTTTTTTAAAAAGGATCTTCTTAAGTTGGCTGGACAAGGATCACCCAGACTGGCTTCAAATTTATCATCTTCCCAATTCAGGCCGCCAAGCAGTTAGGATTACAAAAAAGTACTACCATGCCTAGCTGTAGGATTTCATTCAATGGAAAATTACTAAAAAATTATCATTCTGACATTAACCTATATTTTGAAATGCTCACATATTTTACTTTTTTTTTCAGACTAAGCAAAACCCACTGTGCATTTTATATTTATAACCTATCTCAATCTGGAGTGGCTACATTTCAAATGTTCAATAGGCAAATATGGTAGATCTGCCAATGCAGATCTACAATGTAGCTTAGGGAACATTCTTTAAAACTTTTATCATGTTTGTCTTTGTTTTCTAATTTATAAAATAATACAATAATTTCTTCATGGTTAAGAAAAAAAAATCACAAAAAAAATTCAGTTTTGAAAAGTTATCCATAATCCCATATTAAAAACACTAGTTAACCTTTGGCTCCATATACTTGTTAAGATACTGTCTTATGTCTGCAATTATGCAGGGCTGACTTTATAAAAAGGTCTCAACAACTCCTTAATAATGTAATACTTGGGCTAGCGAGATAGCTCAGCGGGACTAAGTATCTGCTTAGGCAAGCACAGGGACTGAGGTTCGATCCCCGGCATCACATACTGCGTCAGCCTCACCCCTAGTGATACTGAGCTGGCTACCAAATCAGGGTGTGGTGGTGCATGCCTGTAATCCCAGCACTGGAAGGCAGAAAATAGGAGGATCACTACGAGTCCAAGCTACATAGTGAGACCCTGTACCAAACACACATTTTTTTAAAAAGCAATACTTAGATTCGTGAATACATACATGTTATCTTTTTAAAAATAAAAATAAAAAATATATATATATATATATATATATATATATATATATATCCACAGCCATTTTTATTTGTTGAGACAGGATCTTGCTAAGTCATTGAGTAGCCCAGGTTGGACTACTCAAACTTGCAATCCCCCTCCTCAGCTTCCCAGAGTAAATTACAGGCCTGTGCCACCACAACCAGCAACATATATGTGGGTGTATCTAAGACAGAAGCCTAGCACATCAAACAAAGAGCACAAATAAAATGAAAAATTAAATTCTGCTTTTCCAGTCAGTACTTCTTATGCACTTCATTAAATAAGCATTTCTTGGAACTGTAGAATTTATAACAAGCCATTGCCATTTTAGAGAAATCCTGGTTTCTGAGTTGAAGTTCTCACACAGTCCTGTATCTCAAGTTTGTCTTTATTTTCTTTTGTCTTCTTGGTTATTCCCTTCCTACGCCCTCCCTCCCTCCCTCCAAAAAGAAAAAAGGAAAAAAGGAGAAAGGAATAAATTAGGAAGAGTGACAGAGGGGAGGAGAAAAGAGAGGAAGGAACAAAAGGCCAGACTTAAGGGAATAAAATGCTTTCGGAGCTCGGTGGGCTTGACTACATTCATGGCCTTTCTCTTTATTACTCAAAGGTGACGTGGAGATCATAAGGCACCTCTGAGCTTGCGTGAACTCCGACTAACTAGTGCAATCATCCTTCAGGCCTTCGCCTTGAGGAGTCACAGGATGCTCAACTCCACCTCACAGCCTCCAGACCCACCCTGCTCACAGAACCACCTCATCACTCAGCGGATCATCCCCACGCTGTACTGCATGATCTTCATCACTGGGCTCCTACTCAGTGCAGTGTCAGGATGGATCTTCTTTCACGTGCCCAGCTCAAAGAGCTTCATTGTCTATCTCAAGAACATTGTTGTTGCTGACTTTCTAATGGGCCTGACTTTTCCTTTCAAGATCCTTGATGACTCGGGCCTTGGTCCCTGGCAGCTGCACGTGTTTGTATGCAGGGTCTCTGCTGTGGTCTTCTATGTCAATATGTATGTTAGCATCGTGTTCTTCGGACTCATCAGCTTTGACAGATACTACAAAATTGTAAAGCCCCTTTCTACTTCTTTCATCCAATCAGTGAACTACAGCAAGCTGCTGTCAGTGGTGGTGTGGACGCTCCTGTTCTTGATCGCTGTCCCCAACATCATCCTGACCAACCAGAGTGTCAGGGACGCTACAAAAATACAGTGTATAAAATTGAAAAATGAACTGGGGAAGAAATGGCACAAAGCATCAAGTTATATCTTCGTGGGTATTTTCTGGGTTGTGTTTCTTTTACTAATCATTTTCTACACAGCAATCACAAGGAAAATCTTTAAGTCCCACCTTAAGTCCAGAAGAAACTCCACTTCCGTCAAAAGGAAATCCAGCCGCAATATATTTAGCATCATGTTTGTATTTTTTGTGTGTTTTGTACCCTACCACACTGCCAGAGTCCCCTACACAAAGAGTCAAACTGAAGCTCATTACACCTGCCAGTCAAAACAACTCTTGCTCTACGTGAAAGAATTCACTCTGCTACTATCTGCTGCAAATGTATGCCTGGACCCTATTATTTATTTCTTTCTATGCCAGCCATTTAGAGAAATTTTATGTAAGAAACTGCATATCTCACTAAAAAACCATGACATGGATACTTCCAAAACCAGAAGAGCAAACACAATTCATGAAAGCACAGGTACTCTGTGACTTCCCACGCACCAAGTAAAGTTCAAGCACTGTGACATTCAACATCTTCAACTGCATGAAAAGTGAATGAACAAATAAGACACACAACCATGGATAGGAACATATCTACCATTATCACCCAATACTGACATTGAATTTAAAATACTTAGCACAATAAAACACAAATGCAAGTTTCCATGCTTTTTTGGAGCATCAAGTAAAAAATAATCCCATTAGATTTTTCCAGTGCTGCACTTACATTTCTTTTTAATAAGAAAAATATAATGCATATAACTGCTCAATCACATTGCAAGAAGCAGGTTTAAATTTATGTTTGTTCATCTAAGTAGAAATTAGTAAATAAACATGAAGAAATCAAAGACAATTTACATAGGTTTCTTCTTCCTCTTAAGACAAGAATTAAATTAGTAAGATGTAAACTTTTTCAACAGAGTCCTTAAAGACCAACTTAAAGGAACCACTATTTGATAAAGGGCTTTTGTATTAAAAAAAATCAAATTTTCTCTTATTTGAAGCAGGATAAGGAGATGCCCAGAACAAAAAAAAACCAAACTTTCAAAATATACTGATAACCTCACTGAATTTCAAAGAGCAGCACATATAATACATTATGTATTTTGCAATAAAAGTTTAAATTTTTAACGATATTAGGTATATGTTAAATATACCTTAGCTGCAGGCTTGTTGAGGCATTTAATACGCCTGAAGTTATCACATTAAATTATTTCTAAGGGCGCACTACTGAGAAAGCCTGAGTGTCAGCATGTGTAGCCAGCAATTTCTCCTGCGCAAAAGTATGGAAGGTGGGGGGTGGGGGAGATGACTAGGGAGAGATATACATTAGAAAATATATTATTATTTTATGGGGTCAGGAGAGACGGTTTTCTCAGAAACCAAATAGGCTCAATTTTTTTAAAAAAAGATCAAAAATGTAAAATAATGTGTGAAATTACCCATAAGATTCCTACATCATGCTTTCTGCAAACCAATGCATTTTAACACACAATTACCTACAGTAACCTACAAGAGAGATACAGTTGCTGGCACGAGTTAACAAGCTAATTTCTTTCTTTACCCCCTGCTAACAAGACATTCAGCCAGTCTTTCAAATGTTCTTCTGACACATTTAAAAAACAAAAACAAAAAAAAACCAGGGCCTTGCTATGTAGTGCACACTGGCCTTGAGCTTGCTTCTGTAGCTCAGGCTAGCCTCAAACTCATAGTGATCCTCCTGCCTCGGCTTCCTGGAATGCTGTGATTGCAGGCGTACGCCTCTCTACCCGGCTTTCCACACATTTTGAAAGTAACATGTGTATCTAGTTTAAGTTTTACTGTACATATACCAATAAAGAATTATGTTTAATGCTGTTGGCTTTTGTTCCTACTATAGTACTCAATATGCGCCACTACCAGACTTCCTTGTAGTAAGTATATGGATGGCTTCGATATGCTCAGTTACACACTAATACAAAAACGTACAGAAGCTCTACCTCCTACCTACCTCAGAACAGTTTCAGCAAAACTCAGAAAACACACCGGACACTGAGGAGAGGCTGGGAAGGTCTTCACGCTGGGTAGTTACTTTCTACTCCCCTGACAGCTCCCTGCTCTCAATGCTGGGTCAAATAATCTCAGAAAGAACAAAATTCCCAAGCTATGACAGATATCCTTGATAAACTAAGCTTGCTATATTTACCTGGCTAAGTACACTTGGAAACAAATCTCATTGCTTTTACTCTCTACAATTCTCTGGCTACAGCAAGTAAGTAAATCATAGGGTTTGAATTGCCTTTACTGGGCCACACGATAAAGTTTTAAAAACTGAGACTTCATGCTCCACTTCCATGGTTCATTTCCTCAGCCTCTTTTCCTCTCTTCTCAGCAATAAATATTAAAACTTTTCTTTGTTAGAGTCAGTTTTCCCTACAGCACCACACAGCTTGCAAACTCCACACCAAAACAGGATTAGTAACACGAAAACAAAGTATTTCAGGAAACGACACGCCATGTGGGGAAGGAGGTCATGGAGCAACGGCTGGGTTGGTTGTGAAGTACCGTCGAGTAACAAGCATAGCACACCAGGGCTTCTCATTCCACCGCAGTAACTATACAAAACGGAAGGCATTGCCAACAACGGAAAAAGCCAGAAACTTCAGACTGATGATAGGCAGCAAGATGTAGGTAGACAACAGAGTGTATTTTCCAAGTCCTTTGTAGATAATGCTTAGCACCGATGCTGCAATACCCAGAGTGCCCAGCGCAGCCGACAGCATGCCTGCAGGGCCAGAGGAGGCAACGTGAGCACTGTTACAAAAAATACTGAGCACACTGAGCCAAGCGCTTACGCCTCGCCAAGAGAGATCAACAGGCCCTTAGCTCCAGCCAATAGCTTCCTTATTCTAACAAGAGTTGAAAACTCACCAAGTTTGTGTTTGTTTTTCTGGTACTAGGAACTGAACCTGGCCTTCCCAATGACCTACATCCCAGCCCTACTTTTTTGGTTTCACTAAGTGACTAAGTTGCCAAGGCTGGGCTCCAACTTGTGATCCTCCTCCTGCCTCAGCTTCCTAGCATGCTAGGGTTATAGCATCACTGCACCTGGCTACAAAAGCTTTTAACTGCTGGACTAGAAGTTAAAGTGCATCTTTAATACAATGTGATATGCCAACAGAGGCACTTCAACATCCAGAATATGAAAATGCAATAGAAATATGTTCAAAAGTAGCTTATGCCTACAGTCAAACATCTCCCTCAGAAACAATCATGTTTTCTTTAACAGAATTGATGTCCCTGTTTGATGCATATTTGATTCAACCACCTATACAACTAAAGTGTCAAAGTATTTGTATAAAAGGAATATTTGGGTTAAAAAGAATTTAAGAAACAGATCAGATCACAGAAATATCATAATCATGGAAAATAATTACATATGGCACCTATCACTGAGGGGGTAAACCATGCACAATGGTGTTTTACAAAACGTAGTTACTAGTAGCACCCATCTATGATGTCCTCAACCTATATAATCTTTTCTCAGCAATAGGGTAAAACTTCTTGGGAAAAGCCACTTTTCCATGTGCTGGGCTATATAGGTAATACAAATCTGAGTTAGGTTTTGGTAATCAGCATGTCTGAATCAACTAACAAAAAAACTGGCATGGAATGTGACCCAATTTTACCCAATGAGAAAAGTCCATGGTTCCCAAGACATTTTCTGGAAGGAGCATTGTAAAGATGTAAAATCGAGAAGCGTTTCTTTCATTTGGATACCATAAGAAGAAAATCTAAAAAAAGAAGAAGAAAATCTAGAGCATCCTAGCTTCTAGTTGAAACTAAAACCACAGAAGACAGACAGAAGAAATGCCACAGACCTGAGAGTCTGCCAGAACCCTCCCCTAAGGCCATGCCCACACCCACGGCCAGTAAATAGCTTATTGCCTACGCTTGATTTTAGCTGTACAGGAAAAGGGAGCTTGAGGGGTACCGATAAAGAGCAAAGGCTTGATGCAACAGCTTCCTCTAAAATAGCTACTCAAAGTTTCTAGCATCTCTTTTAAAAAAGCCTTGTAATTACAGGAAGCTTTGCTTCCACTTAATGATAGTAAAAGTATGTGCCACTGTTTCTGTACAGTAGTATTTTGTCCTTAACCCTATTGCTGTCATGTAATCTTTTTACTAATTCTGGATAAAAAGAGAAAAAGAGCCACACAAAACCCTAACTGCATTACATCAAAAGATGGTATTACACAGATTGCAAGCCAGGAGAATTACAGATTTTCTTTCAAGTGAGCAGCACTGTGACGCTGGCACGGGAGAAAACAGGTTTTGTGTTGTCTTCAACAACAAAAACATAATACACTTGCTTTTTAGTCACTTATTCTCTACACAACTCAACAGCACATGGATGACCATTTCTGATGGGACAGACCTGGAAACGAATCACTTTAATGAAACACAAACTTCCTTTACCACACATCACTTTTCAAAGTGCTATTTAGTACTTCATACCACTACTTCTACAAAAGTACTATTTTACCAATTTGTCATAGTAAATGTACACTAGAAATATTATTTCTAAGCTAATTACAAAAAAAATTATCACAAGGTGCTTATCACAGCTGTTTGGGGTTTACAGGGAACATAAGACGTCTCCACCTCCCCATCTCCACCTGCAGCTGGCGCATGAGGAAGGAGTGGGATGAGAACAAGCCATACAAAACACTGGACAAGCCTCCTCACTGAGGAACCTGTGACCACTCAGGACTCTCTGAAGGCGCGCACTGTTAGAACTCTGTGTAGGTGAAGGGTAAGGCTAGTCACAGTAGTAGGCTGCTGAGAGAACACATTTACCCTCTTGGTCTATCGCAGGGGTTCACTGCACTTGAGCTAATATGTGAGGAGTGGGCGGTGACTCGCGAAGGTCATAGCAGCTGTGACTGTAACCATGGGAGAAGCCACAGAAGCACATGACAGCCATCCACACCACAGCGTCTCTCCAGGAATTCCCAAGGACACATCCCCTCCCAGATACTTGCAGATTTCCTTCACCTCCCCCAAGACAACTGCAATCATTCCTCAAGTGGCTTCCTGTCTTCCATTTTTCTCTTAATCTAGTAGTCTCCAAGGCCACCAAATTAACATACTAACCGAGCTGACTGCTCTTTCCCTGCATAGCCTTTGTAGACTCTACTGCTCACTTCCTGCAGGCCTCAGGAGCACTCATGATTTCAACCTCAGTTTTTTCCTTGTATAGATCCTACTCAGACAACCCAGGTCCCCAGATTGCCTAACAATCCCCAAACACACTCCCTGTACTCTACACATCTCTATTGTCCGCCCAACATGCCACATTTAGGCTCAACACATAAAGCATCCTTTGGCCCTGCCACACTAACAAGAATGAAACTTCCTGGATTCCCACAGGTTCTAAGTGCATGAAGTAAATCTATATCACTGCAGTTAGGAATAAGATTCCCTATCACCCTTCGTCAACATGCTATTCAAAAAAATAGTAAAAATTGGGCTGGCTAAATAGCTCAGCAGATTAAAGCGCCTGCAAGCAGGCACAGGGGTTCAATCCTGGGTCTGCCTTGCCAGCCCTGCCCCTGGGACATGTTGAGATGGCAATTGAGACTGGGCATGGTGGCGCGCGCCTGTACTGCCAGCACTTGGGAGGCTGTGTACAGGAGAATCACTATGAGTCCGATCTAGAAGTGAGACCCTAAACACCCTGTAGACCTTTCCCTAAAATACAGGAAAAAAAAAAAAAAAGCAAAAATAATCTCTAGAATGGGAGCTCAGGGGGTCTGAATCAGTTAATACTCACATTACAACTTTTCATATATACTTAATCAAAGAGAAAGATTCACAGAGATTGAAGGCAAAGAAAGGATTTCTCCCAAGATCCATCTCTTGGAAAGTGCATTTTCCATATCTTCTCATTAATTAGAACTGTGGAGGGCAGGCTAAATAGCTCGGCAGATTAAGGCACTTACAAGCAGAGCTTACAAACTGCTTGTGCTTTGAAAATGTGAGTCAAAATAAACTTGTCACAAATGAATATAAACAGAAAGGGGGAAAAATGGTATTAACTTCAGTGATTAAAAAAGAAACAAGATCACCTTTGAATATTCTAAGGGATTCTTCCCCCAGCACCATGAATTTTTTTTTCTTTTTTTGTATTTTTACAAAAGGATGTACAGAGTGTTCAGGGTCTCACTACTAGATCGAAAAATAGGGGTGGCACCACTACTGTAACTCATTCATAGCCCAAAAGTGTGCAACACCATTTGGCTTCAAAGAATCGCCAGAGTTTTCTCATGCTATTAAAGAAGTAAAACTGACAGAGCAAATAGTACCTGGATCCTTTGTACATCAATCCTTTACTTCAAAACCATTCTGCTTCATCAAGGAAGCCAGCATCAGGGCAAAGTCTTTGGGCTAATCCAGAAGAAAATTATGTTCTGAACAACCTGTTTCCAAATGCAAATCCAAGCACAGGAGCTCCAAAGAGAGATCTGACTTTGAGACACATAGGTAGCAGCAAAAGTGAATGGTCATAAAAATCTCCAAGATGTGAAATGCATGAACTGAGAACACCTGAGTTCTCGTTCCAGAGGCTGCAAAGTCCCGAGGAAGGTAGAAATAGGGGCGCACTGTCTAAGGCTATTTACGTGCAAGTGGTCACAAATACAACAACTGAACAAGACCTACACTGATGCGATGTCCTCCTTTGTAACCCATGTCCCTGTACAACACTTAACCTGCAAAAAAGCGGGCCCAGATGCTGTGCTTGGGGGTGCACACCTGTAATGTACAAATAAGCTAATGAAGCAAGCAAGCAAGCAGAGCTGAGCCCCAGGTCAATGGCAGTAAGACCACCACCACAAAAACCAGCTGACACTAAATTTTATCTGCACAGTACTATGCAGGCCTTACCTTCTCCATATTTCAGTTTTGGTGGAATCTGTAAACAATGGACTCTCCTAAACCACAGGGTTTATGTTTTTTGTTTCTATGCAAATAAGATCTCAGATCCACAGCTGGCTATGGTTCTATGCATTCCTAGTGCTTAACTTACCCTTCCTCATCAATTTCCCAATTTTTCCAAGTTACGCCAAAAAAACAAATTTTAAGAATGTTAAATAAACATTAAAGGCTAATATTGCTCCTAAAATACTATTGCTTGTCCTTAATAAATTGTGTATGTGTACATACTGCAGAGTTGTTTTGTGTTGTTGTTTTTGGTGGAACCAGGATTGAACTCAGGCCCTTGCGCTTGCCAGAAATGCGCTTATTCCACTGAGTCATCTCCTCAGCCCCCTGCAGAGTTGATTGAAGAAGCATTTTCAACTCCTAACTTTCATGAGAATTTAGCATTGTACATACCTAAAATATTTACCAAAGTAACTACTACATTCTTTGGTAAAAAGTACTGTCCTGAGGAAGCTGAGTAGGAAGTAACATCTCACTTCTTCCCGCTGGGTTTTCTCGACACCGGGTTAGTGACGATGTGCAATTTCCTGGAATGCTAACAAATACACTCTGAAAATCATTCATCTTCAGCAAAACAGATAAAAAATATGGCTTAAGGAAAGTCATATGGAACTTGCACATTACATATTACTAAAGATATTAAGAGAAAAATATATTTCCAATGTGAATAAGCTTCCACACGATGCCACATTACCTAAGCTCATACTCAAAAGGAAGAAGACGATTCAGTTTTACTATTAGAAGATCAGTTCCTACTATTTCAGGGGAAAAAGAGCAGCAGCACAGAACTGGAGCACCTTGGCTCTTTCCTTTGGGCCATGTGGACGCAGAGCATGGTCTTAATGCACCTTCAAGTAACGCTAAAGAGTGAGTCAGAGCTATGAACACACACGTGTGCTGACCTAAAGCAAAAGAAACACTTTGCCACAAGCCTTTTATCCCAGTTTTTCTTCATAATCACATTTAAACCACTCACCAGTCTGAAGCCAACTCCAGTCTAAATTCCCTGCCCTGAGGATTCAAGCCCTGACCACAGCTGCTCATTTCCTTGGCTACAAACCTGTCTCTTCTACAACTATATTCAATAAATCCTGTCCATAACAAAACACACATATTTTAAAAGATGGAAAAACTTCCTAGCACTGTTACAATGGAAGCTAACACCGGGGTCCATAACCAAGCCACTAGAACACTTATGCGTGTAGTAATGACTACACGAGCTTGGGAGGAGGCCAGAATTGCTAAAATCAATGGCCATGTGACTGTGAGCAGCCTCACCATTTTTTATTAAAAACTACTTTAACTTTCCTTAAATTTCCTCAAGCTAGACATTTCTCATTTAGTCTTTTGAGAACTTCTGCTAAACCCTAATATGAAGGAATTTGTTTTAGATTCTGAACAGGTCACTTCTGTTACTCTACTGTCCAGAAAACTAAAAACTCATTATGAGGAGAAAAAGGGAGAAACCAAAACACCTATGCCATTTAAGCACTGGAAGAAACTAGACCCTAACCAAATGGAGACAGCTTCCTACTTCCAAACAGCTTTTGACCAGCATATCTAGAACTCCAGAAAATGTACTTGTCAAAAGCTCATCTCCTCTTTCATAAAGAGAAAGACATTAAAAAGCCAATGGATGATATGTATGAGGTTACTTTTTAAGAGGTAGGAAGTCTTTATCAAGTTTCCCTAAGCTTCTTTGAGACACTGTTAACATTTTTTCATGTGGGCAGAACATTTTAACAAATAATTTAAAGTACAGGAGAGGAACCCTTTACATAAACTCAATTAACTGCCATGTATCTGTCTCAATTCATTAACCACTTACCAGCCCAAATATTTAAATACAAGATGAAAAATTTTGCATAATTTTTCACTGATTTTTATAGCAGAAAATATAAAAATGAAAACTTAACCAAATTTATTCAATATAAGAATTAACTGGCTGACATGACACCTGCCCAAGAAATACTTGGGATGGTCAGTACCGAAACAAACATGGTGCCCAAGTCACACGCACGGTGAACTGTTACAGAGCTAAATTGTATGAGTCAAAATGACAACACTGCTTACAACTTGGGAAAAAAAGATGTAATATAGTCTTGAATAAAAACTATAAAATTATATGTATAATATTTTGAGTATAAGCACAGAAAAAAATTTAAATATGTAAACCGTAAATGTTAATAGTAATTATCTGTGTAATTATGTTCTAGTTTCACTTCTATTTCAAGATTTTTTTGTGATGAACAAAAATAAAGATCTAATATATATACATATATATATGGATATATATATATATCCATATATATATATGGATATATATATGGATATATATATATATATCTTTACCACACTTATTAACTCTTGTTTAATGAATAGGTGTTTCTATCTATTAATGGATAAAAACTGCAAACATATCTTCTCATTAATTAGAACTGTGGAGGGCAGGCTAAATAGCTCAGCAGATTAAGGCACTTCCAAGCAGGCGCAGGGGCCTGGGGTTTGATGCCCAGGCCTGCCATGCCAGTCCTGCCCCCAGGGCGCACTGAGATGGCACTTGAAACTGGGTGTGGTGATGCACGCCTCTAATCCCAGCATTTAAGAGGCTGTAAACAGAATTACTATGAGTCCAATCTCATAGTGAGACCCTGAACACCCTGTAGACCCTTCCCTAAAACACAGGAAAAAAACAAACAAACAAATAAATAAATAAAAGAACTGTGAAAGGCTGATATCACTATGTACACTGAAGGAATATTTGCTTAAATATATTATATCTCTAACTCATAATCCCTTTCAAGATGTAAACACTGATATTCTTTGAAACTATTGACAAAGGTGTCCGGGGTACCTCAAAAAAGAAAAATAGGTAAAACAATGGACAAACGAAGATCTTTTCTCTAAATATCACTGACAAATTTGGACTGCTTCAGTAACTGTAACCAAGGTTTAGTTTTAAGGTTTCATGGGAAGACCTTCACACAGGTAAAACTAGTCACAAGCCACAGTTTCATCTACGTCAACATGCAACATTCTAAAACCACACAAAAGGAAAGAACACTTCTAGTCCGGCAAGCGGCTCTGCTCTGCTGTGCTGCCACTAGCCCAACAGCTCCGGCTCGCCTGATGACAGGCTCAGGCCTTGCAGGAGACAGAAGAAACCCAAGGTATGTCATTTTCAATACTTAATCTACTCCAAATGCTTTTTCATATGTGGCAAATGTACAGCTTTTCAATGTTTAAGTAGAAAAGGCCAACATTTAACAGCAGCTGCTGTGTAAAATAGGCAGCAGTTATTAGATGGGTCCTACACATGAGCTACTCTCTAATTTTCTGTTATCTGATGACCACATCCATCTGGATAAAAACCAATGTTGTAGTTCTTCACAAAAGGTCTTAAAATATGTCCCCCCACAAGTATTACAACATGTAATTTCAAAAATTCCCATAATGCCTCTGACAGAAAATTTGATGAGCCTTTTCTAAGCAATGGGCACTCTTGGATAAGTAAAAAGACAAAGTGCTTCCCTGGTTTTCTTGGAGCCCCTCTGAAAACATCAAATTTCCACTGGCCTATAATGGCTGGCAAAAATCAAGCACTTAATTATCACATTTGAAATTCAAATCATGGGCTATTACAACAGTATAAGTTAACCTTCAATGATATCACCATCACTAAGAATTTTAAATTATTTTTCACTGCAATCTTGATAGAAATTCACAAAAGGTAATTGTGATACAACCATGGTAATTAAGCACTACTGAAAGAAATGCTATGTCATAATTAACATAAGTTATTTACCAATAGATACATAAACAGCTCTGATTTATAGAGAATATTATTCAAAACAAAGCATTCTATTTCTTTTCTGTGCTATATAAGTCTTATGCGACTTTACCACATAACTGTGCAAGCAACAGGGCACTTGAAGAAATACATAATGAGATTACTACCATTATGCAAATTTGAAATAAATGTGCTTAAGTCAAAAATCCTATAAAAGAACAACAGGCAAAGGTGAGAGACAAGATCATTGTAAAATGACATGTCTTTGACACAAAGAAAAGCATGCTCAGAATTCCAGGACATAAACAAACGTACCTATCAAAAATAAGGGTCATGCGGAAGTCAGTGAGGCCTAGTGTAACAGACAAAAGCCTTCTTTCAGGGGATCGACAGGCCCTAGTCCTGCTTGAACAAGATGCAGGATCCCAAGCAACACACAACTTCAAGACCTCAGCCTCCTTGGAGTAGAGGGGCAGAAGCCCTCAGCAAAGACTCCACCCACTGTTAAAGTCCGAAGAATCCAAAAGTTCATCACATATAAAAACACAAAGGCAGGAAGGAACTGTTCACTGACAATAGAGAGCTCACCAATCTAAAGCCAAGAACCGGCATTAAGGATGGGGGTAGAGCGGGCTGGGTGGTAGATCATATGCTTAGCATGTATAAGGCTATGGTTGCAATCCCTAGCTACTAAAGGGAGAAAGATTAACACTATGAAAAAACTATGTTATGAAAACTCTGAAATCAAAGTCTAAATTGATAAAATATGACCTATGTTTAACAAGTTTAGCAGATGCTTGCTCAGAACTAATACCTATCACAGAGTGATCCCCAGCTATAAAATTATCATGAGTCATTATCACCTTTACTGTTGTTGCTGAGACAGTGTTTTGGAGTGATTTCAAATGTGGCTTCAAAAATCAAACTGTCAAAATCTGCGTTCTATGACTTATCAACTGCATAATCAATCTACTGTTGCTATGCTTGTTTTCTCATTTGCAAAAGACAAGTTATAATAAATATCTCAAAGGAACAATAACAGGTTAAATAAACACATATACAGTTGTCACTGGACACAAAGTTTGTAACTAGTTTTTACTGAGCTTGGTACAGAACAGCATTTTTTATGGACCCTAATGCACTAAAATCAAGTAGGGAAAGTTATGTGCCCTCTAAGTGAGATTTTAATTTAGAAACTTCATGTGTATCTGCTTTAATAATGTGCTTACATATATTCATTCGAAGAATAAATAACTGTAGGAATAAAAGATTTTAAAAGACTTCTGTGTTTTTAAGAGACTTAATGTTTATTATGGTCTTCTATGTCAGTCAAGAAAGGTGTTTGACATGTAAAAAGAGGACCTACAGCAAGACAGAATCCCAGAAGACTGGGATTCAGTTTAACCTGAACTTATAACTTTATTCGGTTTTCCAGATTGAAAAGGTGCATGATGAGATTTTATTGTCAATATTATGTCCATCACAGTGATCAAAGGAATGTCTTATATTTCTGGCCTCTTGACTGTCTGAAAGCCCATAATGAAAGAAAAAATGTAAATATTAGTTAGATGTTTTGATATTAATAGAATGTAGTCTAAGGATTTTATAACCAATGAATCTACATCCAACCATATACTAGAAACTTTCAAAACATACTTTTCACAAAACTGTTCTGAAACAATTCCATGAAAACATCTATACCATTACTGATCAATACCAACTTAATCAACACATAAAAAACATTTTAAGTTGCCCCGCATTTAAAACAAAAGAAAAAGAAAATGAAACAAGGGCCCCTAAGATAGCTCAGCAGACTAAGTGCCTGCTTAAGCAAGTGCAGAGCCCAGGGTTTGATCCCTGGCACCACGTACTGCACTGGCCCCGGCCCCAGGCACGCTGAGCTGGCCACAGAGATCACATAAAAAAATGAAAAGAAACAAGAAAATGCAATTTTCTTAAAATACTGAGCTTAATATACCAAAAATACTATCAACATATGCTTAATATAAAAATATCATATGATATTATAGTTCACTAATATCATATGGTTTACATAAAATATTAGTTTACTAGTATATGATTTACACAAAATAGTATAATTTATACCTCTTCAATGATACTATATTTTGAACTAAACCTTCAAAATCCAATGTATATTCTGCATTCATAGGACCTGTCAACTTGGCCTGCTTAAAGTATTTAATAGCCGCACACAACTAGAGACCACAGTATTAGACATCACAGGTCTATACCATTATGAAAGTGGAGCAAGGAAAAAGGAGGTAGTAAGGCCAACTCATGACCATACTGTAATCCTCCAACTATTTCTGCTAAAGGAAATATGAAATAATATCTTGTTTCTGAAAAGTGATGTCATAGGTCACACAATAAAGAGACTATGTTTTAAAGCACATTTTCAAACTGACTGCAGTCTGCTGTCTTCCCTGTCAGCCCACCTCTTCCTAGATGAGGACCTACATGACTAAAAAGAAAACCATAAAGTCTCTCTGAGTGATGTTCAGGCACAATTCTAACATTAGTTTCCTGGACCTACTTCTTGATGTCCACCTTCACTTACCTCTTCTGTAAACTATCTTCCCACCCAACTGCCTGAAGAAGAGGTATCACACTGTAAAACCAATAAAGGCAAAATATCCCTTCCGAAAACAAACTGTACAGGACTCCTTGAAAGTCAAAAAAAAAAAAAAAAAAAAACCCACCCCTCATATAAGGGAAACTCAAGCATTCCACTTAATTTAGGATGTCCCAAACAGTCCACTATCTTGTAGTATCAATAAAATTCCACCCCAAACTAGAAAGACCACGGTATCGTTAATCCAAATGTTTTTAAAACAAAGTCTTTAACTGTAAGTACTAACCTCTCTTTTTCTTAAAAAAACAGATTCACTGAATTTTTTTAAAAAATTGAAGCCATCCTTCCTTCCGGTACCTCAAAATGGCAAATATTTCACCGTTCTGTCCAGTTTACAGAGATCTGGAGCCATTCACATATTTTTTTTACATAGTTTTCCTTGTTGGGATTATTGGAAGTTGTTTTGCAACCTGGGCCTTTATACAGAGAGCTTCACACCACAGGTGTGCAAGCATATACCTAATTAACCTGCTCGTGGCCGATCTCCTGCTCACCCTGGCACTGCCCGTGAAAATCACTGTTGATTTGGGAGTAGCTCCCTGGAAGCTGAGGATATTCCACTGCCAGGTCACAGCATGCCTTATATACATCAATATGTACGTATCAATTATATTCTTGGCATTTGTCAGCATTGATCGCTGTCTTCAGTTGACACACAGCTACAAGATCTACCGAATACAAGAGCCTGGATTTGCCAAAATGCTGTCAACTGTTGTGTGGCTTATGGTCCTTCTTCTAATGGTCCCAAACATGGCGATTCCCATCAGAGACATCAAGGAAAAGTCAAATGTGGGGTGTATGGAATTTAAAAATGAGTTTGGAAGAAACTGGCATTTGCTGACAAATTTCATATGTATAGCAATATTTCTAAATTTCTCAGCCCTTATTTTAATATCCAACTGCCTCGTCATTCGACAACTCTACAGAAACAAAGACAATGAAAACTATCCAAACGTGAAAAAAGCTCTCATCAACATACTGCTAGTGACAACTGCCTACATCATCTGCTTCGTTCCTTACCACGCTGTCCGCATCCCTTACACCCTGAGCCAGACAGAAGTCATATCTGACTGCACCACCAAGATTTCACTCTTTAAAGCTAAGGAGGCCACACTGCTCCTGGCTGTGTCCAACCTGTGTTTAGATCCTATTCTGTACTATCATCTCTCCAAAGCCTTCCGCCTAAAGGTCACAGAGACGTTCGCCTCACCCAGGGAGATGAAGGCTCAGAAAGGAAAGTCAAGCTATGAAAGTGAGGCATGATAGAACAGGACTTTCTATGCTCACTTCTTGCCTTACTGGATCACAAAGTTTCTTACAGTTTTGCAAGAGATAAATAAAGTACTGGTAATTAAAAGTACAGAAAGCCAGCAAATGTGGACTAGTTTACACAGAAACCTAGTATCTAAATGCAAACCAATCTTATGTTCTTATGACTGTTGATACCTATCCCAAATGTTGGTACAAGAAAACTGAAAAAGTCAAGCCCTGTAATATCTTTTTTTATAAAGGTTTATAACAGATTTTTAAATGTTTGGAATTGACTTATTGATAAAAATATGGAAACTGTATGTCTTAATATGTAATTTGCCAGTAAGCCCTTGAATCACATAACTTTAAAGGCTTTTAGTAAATACATCATTTCAAGAAATAGTAATTCATCTGTTCGATAGCCCTTCAATTTTTTTTTTTTTAATTTATGTATTTGGTATGGGGTCTCGCTACGCAGCCTGGACTCGTAGTGATCTTCCTGTCTCAGTCTCCCAGTACTGGGATTACAGGTGTGTGTCACCATGCCCAGTTTTGGTGGCTAACTCAGCATTGGGCTAGCATGGCATGCAGTACCAAGAATCAAACCCAGGCCCTTGTGCTTGCTAGGCAGGCGCTTGGACTGCTGAGCTATCTCTCCCAGACCCAACCCCTCCGATTTTTAGCACAAAAAAAAAAAAAAATGTTTTTTTGAACATAACAGATAAAAACTAATAACTAAAAGCTGAAAAATGCATAAATTTTTAGTGTAACTACTATTCTAACTCTCCACATTATAAAGTTTTCCTGCTGTGAGTAATGTAAATCTACTGGTTTCTTTTATTTCATGATCATATGAAGTACATGGGCCCTATCACATTTACAAAGGGAGTTCTTCAGTGATGCTAATTACCAAAAGTACTGTTTTGGAACTAGGAATTCACATAAAAGGTATGGGACACAGCACCAGGCAAATGATGTTAAGACAGATGCACAAGACTCATCTTAGCAAGGCCATATAAGGAAGAGAGCCCATGCTGAACTGAGGTGCTGCCTGGGCCCAAAACGCAGAGCCTGAATGTGTGGAGGCTGCCGTGTAATGCAGATGGACTCCAGCTCTTCTGATCACAACTCTGGTCAAATTCATTTATTTATTTTTGAACCTTTGATAAATCCCCTTTTGTTCTCAGCCAGCGGTGACACAGGTAGGATTCAGTACCTGACAAAAATTACAGACTCTTTAGGAAGTGGATTAGAAAAGTCACACATATCTGAGACGGTTGTTAGTGTCATTAGAAAAAACATCTACTGAAATACTGGGTGACATATTTTTATTAGCTGCAATGATTAAGAAATTATGTTCCTAGAAGTCAAGAAAACAAGTTTGATCTGAAACTTCTTTTTGGATTTGAAGAATGATTTTTTTCCTTTTTCTTTTCCTTCCTTTTTTCTTTTTCTCTTTTTTAGACACTGTTTTCTATATAGTCCAGGCTAGCCTCGAACTTGTAACGACCCTCCTACCTCAACATCCCAAGTGCTGGGATTATAGATGTGGGTCGCCACAGCTGGCTAAGAATTACTTTCTGAAACTTGAAATCTTTGCCTATAATTTCACCAATGTATTTGCTCTCTGAGTATGAAGTGAGTAGTATATTTAAAAATGCACAAACTGCCTATAAATATTTCTAAAGCTAAGACTGACAAATTCTAGGTAGATGGTAGTAATGACCACATATCTGCACCACAAATCTGACATGGTGTACATACAGACTCCTGAAGTTACAGGTCTATAAACTGGAACCAATGTTTGTTGATAGACTAAATAATGTATCTTACTGGTGAATAGATTAAGTCATTATTCAAATAACAGCATACATGAAATCTATTTATTTTTGAACCTTTGATAAATCCCCTTTTGTTCTCGGCCCTTAGTTTTTACTTACTCATTAACACTACACAGTAGAGTCAGGAAGAGCTAAATATGTTTAACATACTCCTATATTCTCCTCACAGCCATGATAGCTCAGTCATATTTCCTCTTTCTACTGAGGTTGAAAGCCAGACTCTGAGTAAGAGCAGTCCATACTATAGTAGCATACGCTTGATTTCTCCTAATTGTTGGCTTCTTCTCAATTATACTCAATGTAAAGGGGAGTTTAGAGCAACTGGTGGTAGAAAAGTATTTAAAAAGTTGTCTAATAGAAGTTCTATTATGCTTACATTACAATCAACTGCATTACATCCTGATTCATGATGGCCATGCATCACTGGAAATCAGCAGGATCTGTCCCCTAAGGAACTGGCTGGTCCTTAGATCGCTAAGGGCTGGGAAGCTCTGTGCCGGCACGTCACAGGAACATCGGGTATGGGGGCAGACCCCGAGCACGTGGCTCAGAGACTGCAGCACGGAGCAGGGCCAGCAAAGCCCTGCATGCCCAAGCAGAAAACTCTCAACCATGCCAACATTTTATTCTATCTCCTATTTTTATTTTTTCTTCTATATAAAGTTCTTTTTTTGGTATAACATCAGGCTTACAGAGACGTTTCAAAGACAGTGTAAACAGTTTCCAGGTACATTTCACCCAGTTTCCCCAAACATTAATGCTTCACAGAACCATCATACATTTACTGAAATTAAGGTTAGTACTGATGCATTAATGTTAAACAAACTTTGAACTTAACATCCTGGTTTCTACTGTGACTATTTTAAAACACACCCCACACATCATGGTAGTTTATCCATGACTTCTACACAACACATTTCTAAAGTATACAACTGTCCTCCCTGTCACCCCAAGTGTGAACTCTATCGGATTATCCCTTTCTATTAAAAATTGCTGGTGTCTACTGATAACAATTCAAAATCATTAACACATTCAAAGAGTAATAACCAGAAAGAATTTAGTCGTTTTGTCACAGCTATGGATATAAAACACCAAAAAGAAATCTTTTAATTATAGTAACACAAATCATGAGTTTAGTGATTCTGAATCACCTTGGAGGATGTTTAAAACTACCAAAGAATACCTTTAACAATATACTTATCATGTCAATACAAACTCCTAACAGTGAACTACAAAATAACTGTGTTTTGATAGAAGAAAGCATCCCATGAAAACAATGGGTCACTTAAAATTCCCGTACCACAAAACTGTAAGAAACAAAGTTTGTGAAGCCAAGGACTAAAAATTTTCAGAAATTAGCTTACTTTTCATTAATATAAAAAAACTAATCTTGTTTCCCTTTAGAATGAACACACCGCACATACTAAACTCCAACACAAGGCAATAAAAACCAATCAAGACGTGTTCTGCACATGCACCAACCTCTCACAATGAATGAATTGCATTATGTATTACAATCAGGTATGAATGTTAAGAAATTTTTAAAGCATCACATTTTTTTGGACAATCATGACAATTCAAATTCTATCACATACTCAAAATATTATGGGAAATACATTTCACTAGACATGCAACACACACAGCCAATGGAAAATAAAATTTGTTTCCATTAAAATATCCCAACACTGAATTTCTCCACAGGCTACCTAGTTCTTTACATCAAGTCCAAATCCAAGACCACCTCAACTACAACTTCTTCTAAAAAGTTCTGCCCATTTTCTCCGTGGGATGCTGGCTTTCCCTCTAACACTCATTCTTTGAGAGCAGACGGGACTCCAAACCCTAAACAGCAAACCTTCCAGGGGGCGCTCAGGGTCTTACTAAACTACTATACTAATAGGACTGCTTCTGATTTTATGAACATTTGTCTCTCTCCTCTCTTATTCATCTTTTCTGTGCTCCTAAAATCTTGATCATCCGTATAATACAAAAAGTTCCTGTCACCATATAAGACACATAAAAGCTAACTTGGAAAATGACTTCTAAAATAGAGTAAGAAAACACATTTACCAATCATTTGCAATGACTCAAATGCTTCTGATGAAAGAATACTGATATAGGAAATTCTGGTCAAGTTATACCAACCACCAACATCACAACCCAAACTTGGACTACATCAGCGCATAAGCTGTATGATCGGAATCATAACAAATAGAACAGCAAACACGGAAACATATGCTGTCGCTATATGTAGGTCAGACAGGTAGGTTAATCACCGAATGCCCAACTGACCTCCCAGGAAAATAACGAAGATGTAAGGTAACAAAAGCACTGACTTACCAGAGGTATAGGGAAATGCGTCGCATACTGCAGGTGACGGAGAAGGTCGTAGTTAGATGGAAAAATTAATTCCCTTGGTTTGTCCCTCTTTGTCAATTTCTCACCATTAATGGACATTCTTCTGCTCAAAGAGGGGTTGGCATTCTCACAGGACTCTCCAGGCATGGGAGAAAAAATCTAAGTCATGTAAAACAAATGTTGGAAATTGTAAACGAAAGAAAGTGAAAGCAAGCCACACTGTTACAAACCAGAACTCTAAATACACAAGATATTTGTACAATTATATCTTGTTCTACTTACCCACTAATTTAAAAAAAAAGTAGGCATTTTACTTACATTAAATTTATATTCAGATCATCATGAATCTGTCAGTATTATCTCATATGTAGAGAATAGAAAATGAAATCCATACATGCATAAAAAATAATGTATCTACCACCCAAGGACCAGAGATAAAAGATATATAAGTAAATGTCTTCCTCTCATGGCTACATTCCTTCCAAAAACATACATATAATAATAACCAATAAGAGTAGTGGGCAATAAACATCAAGGCTTTAACCTGTACCCCAAACAAACAACATGTTTTTATAAAGAAGCACACCCTAGGTGTCAGGAGAAACGTATAGTAAGTATCCTGAGATACAGTAGGAGAATGAAAGTACAAATCCAGAGCTGAAAGCTCTACTTTAGAAACTCAAGACATACGCTGCAAGTCAGCACTGACTGTCAAGATGAAACTATGCTCATGCATTCTGAGAAATAATCATCTCAACACGAGTTAAAAGTCACAGTCACTAGAACGACAAGCATGTGATGACTGGCAAAGGAGACGACGTGACCAACACTGAGGATGAACCGAGGCTGCCAAGTGCAGGAGATGATGACTGTGACGAGGGGGACGTGGCGGGACTGCATGCACATCACAGGTGCACGAGGCATGCCAGTACATGGGCAAAGGACAAAAGCACAGTGACAAGCCGGGGGAGTGCATGGGTCACATGTCCATAAGAATTGAAGGTTGAAC
>NDGN011156716.1:0-14216 GCA_002564285.1 Tympanoctomys barrerae | reverse complement strand
ACAAACTGAGCAATTCATGTAGATTTATTCACTTAATTTTCACAATAGCTTTTAGAAGTAATTTTTCTAAATCCATGTTTCATGGGCAAGAAAACTTAGTCACAAGGAGGTTATTTCAGGTCACCCAGCTAGTAAGTGGCAGAACTGGGCAGACACAGTTCTTTGCACTCAGGGCTGTGCCCTTAGCTCCACTTAGGAGTGTCCAGGCCTTTGCTTCTGCAGTGGCCTCCCATCATTTCCACTATTTAGAGGAAGCCTATGGAAGTCGCTGCACACAGTGGGCACACTGCTGACTGACACCTGCCTCCCCGCATAGAGCTCTGTCTATTTCACCTGCTTTCCATCACAAACTCTAGAATGTTCTCAAATGAGCAAGGCTTGTAGCAGTGGAACCAACTGCAGACCTCTCCTGTGGGCTATGCAGCCTGCTGCATGAGCTTTCTGCCCAGTTTGTCCTGAGACGTGGGATGCCCAGCTGCGAAGCCAGTGCACTTCTTGAGATGAGAGCAGTGGCACATCAGCATTCTGAAAGTTCATGGTGCAGGTTAGAAGGCAAAGTCATGGGAGAGAGGCCCATTAATTATTTAAAGCAGCCTTTTTATTAGTGGAATTTTTATTTATGACAATTTATTAATTTATTTGAGCTCAAGTAGAGCTTGGCTAAGTCCCCACACCTGTACTTCTTCACTGCAGAACTGGCACATGACACTCAACCCATCTTCAGTGGGGAGGTGCCCTGTATGAAGACATGCCTGCCAGGGAGCACCCACCCTGCAACACTTCACTCTGAACCAGCCGGCAAACCTCTGCGCCCACTTCTTTCATGTTGGCTTTCTGACTTGCTCACGAGACCCTGACTGGTACCCAGATATTCTGAGCATGGTGCTTCTTCCTTCTTGGATAGGAGAAGCTACCACCCCTGGGCTCCACAGGTGTAGAGTCTTCTTGCAGAAGAGAATCTCTCGAATTCCCCTGGGCTTCACGTGCCCCACTGGCAGAGTTGGTTGCACAGTTGTTTTTCTAGAATATCAGGTTAGGTCATGGTAAGCCTCAGCCACAGAAATGCAGACAGGATCTGAAAAGCTGCTCTGTGCTTTACTGAATATTTCACCGTGAACAGCCTAGCAGACGACAGGAGAGGAAAGGTGTTTTATTCAGCTTCAGCATTTTCTTTGCACCTGGCTGTGTTTTTCAGATTTGGAAGCAAATATGCGTGGTTCCCCGGATTAAATGAGATGGCATACATGAAAATGTCTGTAAAGTCTCTGCACAAATATTGATCAATTCATTAAATATAGTAAGTAATGAGGAATCATAATGAATGGACAGGGCTTCTCAAAAGTAGCACAGTCTCATTTGGCCTTTTCAGCCCTAGTATATGCCAGGTGTTCTCTAGTGGTTTAGTATGAGTCATGTATACAGAGTTAGGGGCACAAACAAATTCAATACTGTGTAGCCAGTGCAAGGTGGGTGCCCTGCAGAGCATGGTGGTGACAGCCAGTGAGCAAGGAAGAGCTGGCTTCTGGGGTGGGGCTGATCCAAGAGGACACCTCCGATAAAGTAGGTTTTGAGGTCCAGAAATGGACGGATATTCCCCAGAAAGGTGAAGCAAGAGTGCTGAAGAAATTAGGAAAGGAGGAGCAAGATTCCTGAGGCAGCAATCTTGACATGGTCTTTGACTGATACACACATACACAAGAAAGTAAAAATAAATCATGAGGAAGCTTACATACTGTGTTAGATACTATGGAGTTGAGGTTTTTGTCCTAAGAGTAATGGGTAGTAGCAAGGATTTTAGGCAGTGGAGCAGTGTGATAAGCAACATAGCTTATGTTGCAGGACGAAGTTCTGGCCTGAAGGAAATCAGCTGTCCTCTCTCCTGCTCCTACTTTGGCATGGTGTTTCCGGGCCATATGTGCTTCTGATGGGATTGTGCTTCCTGCCTTTGCACACAGGCTCAGTCTCTAAATGTACAGGGCATGTGGCTGGTCTGCCGGATTTCCCAGCCTCCTGAACCTCAACTCCGGATGGCCATTTGAAAGGTATGGGGTTGTGTTCGAGGTGTGCTTCTGGGGACAGGATTCTCACTGGGTTTTAGGTTTCCAGACTCCCGAAACTCACTCTTGCTTTAAAAAATTGGGAGAAAGCCAGGTCAGTAGCACCCTCCAAGCCACACAGTGTAGGGAGAAAGAATATAGAACAAAGTGTCTCCAAACATGGAAGTTATATAAGATACTAAAGTGTATACGCACTTTTTGTTGTGTTCCTGTCTTAAGTGTGTATCCCTTTTTCTTCTAGCCAATGTTAAGGTTAAGGAAGGGACTGATATATAGGAAAGGGCTGGTCTGGAAGAGCTTTCATATTAGAAAGAGCAGGATGTTGTCACATCCATTACCTATTTATTGGGCCAAACAATTTCTGTAAGCCTTCCTTTCTCCCTTTGCTACTGCAAAGCTGTGTCCTCAGTTCTGGGGGGCGGGGTCATGATGCATGTTTAGGACCGTTAAGGATGGCACGTGCTCATACCTCACTCCTCTAAGGAAGTGTCACTTCCCTCAGTGCTAAGTGGAGTAGACAAAGTAAGTGTTCAAGTGCTCTGACTTGTATGGGTAGTGATGTTCTGCTAAACAGTGGCCCTACATAGTTGGCAACTAAAGGCCACCTATATGATTCTTTCTATACCATTCCTGGAAAATATCATTGATTTGCTTGACTTTTGCTGGTTCCTCCCATGACTACAATTTGTGCTTCCAAGAGAGGGTGCTTGAAATTGCCTCTATGTCCTAGAAAATGAACTGAGCTTAAATTGAGTCAGGACTTAAGATTTCTTCAGTCAAGCACCAGGTATCATCAGTCTTTAGATAGTAGATGTGATTAAGAGGCTTTTTTCAAAGCCACTGGGCCAGAACCAGCACTGATTTCAGTCCTCCTGTTGCATGTGTCATTGAATTTGCATGGACAGAACCTCAGAGACAAGAACCTGTGGGTAATGTGGAAATGTGATCACTGCACTCCTGTGGACTGGAGAGGACCTTGCAGGGAGGCATCGGTTCAGTACCATGGAGAGTTCTTAGCTGGGCTTCTCTCTGTGTGATGCCCTTCAGGCTTTGCCCAGCCCTGTGTCCTTGGCATGACCCGGCCCTGTGAGCAGAGGGTCCTTACTGTCAAGGTGGGCCATAATTCCTGGGCTCCAGCCTTATGGTGAGGAATTCATAGGGTCAATCACTGAATTTATCTGAGTGGGGTCCAGAGCAAGGGTCATGGTCACACCCATAATTCCTTTCCTGGCACTGGCAGCTTTCCGATTCCCTCCTAAGATTGTTTTTAAGAAAATGATTGGAAGTAACAGTACCTATTTCATACCAAGCATATTTTGAAGTCTAAATTTGAAAATAGTGTCCAATGGAGAAGAAACAGGTTAGATATTTACTACAGAAGGTAGTCTTTATAGTAGCAACAGTGCTGGAATTACTGTGGTTGTAGTCATGATTTATTCTTCCCTTCCGCCAAGCGCCAGGGTCTGTGTACTTAACTAGGAGGTGCACCATTATCACTACAGCATTTTATCAAGGGTTGTGATGGCATCTGATTGGTCAGCCAGATGTGAGACCGTTTTGTGGCTTATAGACTGCAAGGGAGGAGGCCATGCAGCACACAATTAGCTGTATTAACTCAATGGTATCATTTTATAGCTCACCTCTGAAAGCAAATTAATATAAAAGTATGTTTTGGGGATTTTTTTAAAGCCCTGCCTCATTTGGCACCTTTGTAATTACCCATACAGAACCTTGATCCTCAGCGTATCATCTCTGAGCTCTTTATCCCAGCTGGCCAGTGGGCTCTGCTTTGTGCCCTGGCACCACCGCCATCTGCCTTGAGAGCCTGGCATGAGTTTTAACAAGAGTCCCATGCCACATGCTCAGTTCTTAATTTCATACAAGCAAAAATATACCCTGCCGACTGAAAGAAAAATACAGAAGACAAGACACATTTAAATTTGCATTTTAAACCCAAATATAAGGGTGATTTGTATCCTCAGGTCCTCTTCCTTTGGCCTGGCATGGGCCCCACCTCCCTCCAGCTCAGCTGCAGCCACATAGTGTTTCTGAATGTTGTCAAGGTACCTTTGATGTTTACTTGTCCTAAAAGAACTTAGCTATTATTTTAAATAAGTGCACATAATTCAGACTTTTTAAAGAAATAGATGTGCCCATCTTCCCTCCCTCTGCCTTGCCTTCCAGTGCCCACTTCTATTCATTTCTTGTGTAATCTTTTAGAATTGCTTTCTGAAATTATGTCAGTGCAGTCTTATGTTTTACCCTAATGTTTTTTACAGCAACAGCATATGCTGGTTTGCATCTTGCTTCTTCACTATGTATCTTAGAAAATTTCACTTCCTAGAGATCTTTCTCTCACTTCCAGCTGTGAAATAGGACAGCAGCATGTGAACATACCTGTGTTTCCGCAGCTTTGCCTACAAGGATGCTTTTCAGCCTGAGTTCTTGCCAGATTGCAGCCCTGCATTCTGGAGGGAGTCGTTTTCTCTGAGAAGGTGCTGTGTTGTGGGAGCAGCTTGGACACTGGTGCTAAAAGGAACTTAGAATGGATGCTGCTCTTTTATGTGTAGTGGACAAATTGTCACCACTACCCAGCTGGTGGAAGGGAACAGGCACAGCCCTTGCCATGACCTCTGCCAACTTTCAGAAATGTTCTTCATCAGTGCCCTGGTGCTTGGGGTTCCAGCTTGAGTGACTTAATTTGAGACTAGAAGACCCCCCAGAGCACTTCCTTCTCTGGGAATTAGTAACTACCTTGAGCATGAATTCTGGGCCTGCTGGTCCTGGGGAGCATGAGACAGTAGCTTGCCATCTAAACCAGACCAGTGCAGCTGGGCTCATTCGGCTCACCACATACATAGGCATGTGAGTCACAGCTTGCGTGCCTCAGTGTCTGCCTGCTGAGAACTGGGTCCTAAGCTGAAGAAGAGGGCTTTGGATTTTTTTTTTTCTTTTTTAATGAAGCCATAGGTGGCTGTGGAGCTAGAGCAGTGCTCCTTCTGACCACTGTGGGCATGTCTTCTCTGGGTAAGGTGGAGGGTTCCTCTTAGGAGAAGAGAGGAACTTATTTTGGAAGAAACCCTTTGATAAATTGTGAGTGAAGGACTGAGGTCCCTCAGGGCTTTGGGGGTGTAACAGGACCATTGCTGAGCCACTGAGACAAGAAGACAAAGTTCTCCCCAAAGAGCAGGAGAAAGGGGCAGCACTGGTTGAAAGGGTTTCTCCCGATGTACCCGCATGCTCTGCACAATGCCTCTGAGGTTGGAACTTATCTGATGTGCATGCAGTGGGCAATGATGCTGAGGCCCGGGGCACTGAGACCCGGTGCTGAGTGTGGTGTGGCCCGGGAACTGTGTACCCAGCTACTTGCTCACTGCCATTCATTTTCCATCAGATAGTATTGATTGAGCTACTGCTAGAGCCCGGCCTCTCCCGGGCCTCAGCATAAGGCCTCTGCCTGCACCATCTCAGGGACAGTGGTGAAACAGTAAATCTGATGTGGGTTGCCAGGGAATGGAAATGGCCCAGGGAAGGCTTCCTGAAGGCAGGGAAATTAGGAAGGAAAAAATAGGGAAAAGGGTTTCCAGGCAAAAAGCACAGCATGTGGAAGATCCAGAGAAAACACATGGTAATTTGGAAGAATGGGAAAAAAAAAACCCAGAGTAACCAAAGTCAAGCTTAGTGGTAGGCAGAGGGCCTGAGCATCCCAGATGCCAGCATGTCACCATCTCAGCTCACGCACGGCAGAGGCCGTTATGGGTCAGCCAGACTCACTGAGGCAGCCCTCTTATCTCTGTAGCTTTCTAGAGAAGCCAAGTTGGACATTGCTGGGAAAGACATGCTTACCTGTTCTCTCTGCCTCCAGAGCGACCTCCCCAACCACCGGCCCAAGACCCAGGAGCGAGCACTCTGTCTCCTTCTGGCCCTGCCCCTCTTGTTCTGGCACCTGCCTCTCTTCATTCCTTTGTGCATTTACCTATGAGTGCTTCAGCCTCATAGCACTGTGCCCAGGCTTGGAAAGTGTGATTTTCAGGGTTGTTGGGGGCTTTTTTTGTGCATGTAAATTACTCAGAAGAATGAATTTCATTGTGGAATTTTTGTACATACATGTAACATACTTGGGTTGTATCTGTTCTCATTCTAACTCTCCCTCACTGCCACCACCCCAACCCTAACTGCTGTGTTGAATCCAGACGTGAGCCTCTGGATTCAAGGTTCACATCATCCTGCCCTCAATGGCCCCTGTGCCCAGCCTGTCTTGCCTTGGGTGTACTGAATGTGTTTGCTAGATTGAATTAACTTGGCAGAGGAAGAAGGAAGTGGATTTTTCCTCCACTTTCCAATCATGAATTAATGTCAGAAACTGATTTTTTTCTGTTTGACTGCAACTTCTGTTCAGTGGCTTCAGTTTACATAAGAAGAGGAACTGAGAACAGAGGGCTATTTAAGATTTGAACCTGAGAGACTTCTCCTGTCTGTGTTTAGAAGCCCCATTTCTCCGTCCACTGCTACCTACCGCAAAACTTGAACTTGCTGAATCGAACTTGCTTAAGCAAGCCCATTCGTAGTAATAGATGTAATTACATTGAGATGGATAGCACAACAAGCATGGAACCAGCGTGAGGCCAGCAGCACACATTAAGAACCGCTTGGGCCATACTGAATAGTCAGCCACAGTTGGTGTGTTTTACTCAGGAATAATGACCTCCCATTTTCTTTATTTCCCCCAGCAATAATAGTTGTTGGGTTACAATTATCCCAGTGGATTTCCCTTTCTCACATAACAATCACTTCCTTTAACTAGATGTGAGGGAAGCAAGGGCTTGGTGTGCATCGTGCCTTGATTCCTGCAGCTTCACAGGGATGGCTTGGCAGTTGGCTAGACCTCTTGAATGGAGGAGACATGACTGCTGTGAGAGGGTCTCGTGTGGGGGTCCAGGCGCAGAATCCGGAAGCACTTTTCCCATCCTGGAGGCTCAGAAGGACCAGATTTTCCTTGACTGAGGCTCAGCCCTCTCTGAAGCGCAGTGGTGAGGCGAGTGTGGAGGGGCTCCTGAACCAGCTCGTCCTGGAGCAGCTGCAGCTGGCGCCTCTGCAGTGGGGTGAGTACTGGTCCAGGCACCTTCCCTCAGGTGTGCAAGCTTTTGGGTGTGTGTGGGGCCTCTGAGGTGGGAGCATGCTGAAGGTGATTGCAGAAAGGCATGGGAGACAAGGGCACCGACCCTGCTGCTCCAGCGCTGCTGGACATGGCAGCTCAGCATCCGGGTGAGTCCTGCCAGCCCTGTCTTCACGGGGCCCAGTGCCTCCAGACACATGTGCGGTGCACCTCAAACTCACCACCACAAGATACGTGCCACCTTCCCAAGTGGCTGTTGTGTGGGTAGGTATGCTGTGCAAACATTTCTGAAACTTAGAGCGATGCAGCATTGTGGCGGATTGCAAGTGGGTGGTGCCTGCTCTGCTCTGATGCCATTCACCTGGATTAGGCCACGCCTGCTTCCCATGCTGGCATGTGGAAAAGCGTGTTTCATGAACACCTTTACTGAGTCTGGTATTCAGCGCACAGGAGGTCGCTCCCACCTAACGCTCCGTGTGGTTGTGTGGACATGTGGGCTTTGTCGTCCCCAGAAGTTTTTCCCTTGGCCTGTGCCTTCTTAATACTCAAAGGTATCGTGTTCAGGATGAACTTAATATTTCTGCTGAGATGAGAAGCACTGCTTTTCTCTGGAAGTGATTTCATTAAACTGCCTGTTTTGGATCTACTGCTGACAATCAGTTGGTATATATGTATCTTTTGATCCCTGAAATCACTGTACTTACACTTTGACCCAGAGTCAGCTAGTTAATACTCAGAGGCAGCCCCTCTGCTGCTAGAGACATCTGGACATGGGCTGGGGCCTTAGAGAGAAGAGCACCCCCTTCTCTTTGCATGCCAACCCGCTGTAGCCTAGGTCAGCGCCTGCAGGGTGTCTCCTCTCTGCTGGCTCCCAGCCCTGCATAGAAAGCTTTTCATCGGAGGATAGAGTCGTCCTGTAGCACAAGGGGGTGCACGTTTCTCCCTAAGGAGCTCTTTCCCTGTAATTGTCTTCCTCACTGGTGACCCCCCAGTGAAGGCAGGGCTTGGCCTTTCTGCTGGGGCTTCACCATATGGAGCCCTCTCCAGAGACTAGATGAACATATCCTCTCCCTGATTATCTGCATGCAATGAGCTGCTTCCTCCAGGCTCTGCCCACTGAGGAGGGTCAGATACATGAATCTTCTCTCTTAAGGGCTGGGACAGACCCAAGGAAGCAGCACTGTGATTCTTTGGGAGGTCCAGCAGCAAGCAGCTTTCCCTGCCAGGCCTCCTACCTAGGCCTGTCGTGGCCCGACACAGTCTCACAGCAGTGCATCCTGTCTCCTGGCTTAGAGTGCCGTAATGTATTTATACCACGTTGGGCTATTTCCAGTGCATATCTTTATACAGAATTTTTGTTGGATTTTTTGACTGAAATGGTCTTCTAGTTATAGGGTTACTAGGTTAAAAGATAGGGATTTTTTTTAAAGGACTTTGTGGTGTTTCTTTGTTAAATGATTATGTGGCTACTGAGTGTGATACAGACATTGTAGCCCTTGGATTTCAGAGGTGACTCTGTTGTAAGTGCAGCATGCCCAGTGTAGCAGTGTCACCTATGGTAGGGGGTTGGAGAGGGAGGTCCTGCCTGGGCCCATGACCTTGTGACCTTCTGGATCATATAGCTGAGTTGGCTCTCAGAAGTCATCATACCTTCAGACCTCCCCACCGTGCTGATAGATTGAGAAACCAAGGGGCGTCTGGGTCTTGTCATGGCCAGCAGTTTCCACATCTCTCCCTGTGTCTTTTGCCTTGGGAGTCCCATCATATCTCTGTTGTCTTGGAAACTATGGAAATGTGGGCTGCCTTCATATCCCAGGAGAGTCACCCACAAGGACTGTGGCTGAGCTGGTGCTGTCTCTTCCCAGAGTTAGTCATGTGGGGCTTTCCACTTCTTAGCAGAACTTTCTTTATGAGAATCTTTGCAGGTTATATATTTATGTCTCTGTGTTTAGAGACAGAGATGAGCATCCTGTAGTGACTGAGTGCAGGGCCTTGGGTGCAGAGAAAGAAGTCCCAAGTCTACAGAGGATGGCTGACTTTGAGCCTTTGCAGACTTGGCTCCTGGTTTTGACTTTGCCCCTTGACTCAGGCCAAGTGTCTGAGCAGTTGTTCTGCCCTGCTCTTGGGTGCTCTCTGTGACATGGTTGGCATAGCAGTCTCGCAGGGATTCTGGGGCAGGAAACTCGACCTCTGTGGCATAGGGTAGCTGGTACTCCCTGAAAAATGTTGTGATCTGTCTGATTCCCTCTGTTCATACCCTCTTAGTCTATGAGGGAGACCTGCGCTGCCCCAGAGTCATGCTGCAGCATGGCAGAAACATGATTGGCCCTGTACTGATAGGAAAGCCAAGGCCTGAGGGTTTTGGGAGGGAGGGCCCTCTCTGAAGTGAAAGGATCAGGATGCTGGTGGATTGAGACCCCCAGAGGTGCAGGGGCCTTGTCATGGCCAGCAGCGTTTCTCCCCCCTGCCTTCTGCCTGGATCGCCATCATGTCTCTGATGTCATGCAGGGATGGTCCTCAGTGTATCTTTGGGGAAGAGATGATCTGGCTGAGTTACCAGCTTTGTCCTCAGGGAAAGCTCAGGTGCAGGGCTTAGTCTGTGGCTAGCTAGGCTGTGTGGAGGCACAGATGACGAAAGGTGAATTATCTGTTGCCTTCCTTCCCACCTGTGCTGTGAGGTAGGAGTCTTCATTTCTGGCCTCACAGTATCCATCCACTTAACCTATCATCTGCATGGCGAATCCCATGTCGTGCTTGGACCTCTAACCAAGGCCTTGCAGTCTCTGCACCCTCACTCCAAGATTTGGGCTCCTCTAGGAGTCTACTGGGTCCCTCTGAGGATGAGCTAAGGCTGTGGCTCCCAAGGACTCACACAGCCTGAGGGTGTTTAGGTTAGACTACCAGGCTTTGGCTCCAAAATAGACCCTTGTCCACAGGACAGCTTGTCTGCTCTTTCAAAGTGTTTGGCCTGAGTAGCCTGATTCTTTTCTTTTTGACTTGGAGCAGGCTCACATGGTTAATTAAAAAAGAAAGCAGGATTATTTTAAAGTAGGAATGTTGCAAGCTCATGTTGTACCTGCTGAGCACCGAGTAAGGAGGACTTTGCCATTTCACTGCTGAGCCCCCACAACCCTGGGGGCTTGTGCCTGGCTCCATGTGGCTCACTAGGTCTGGGGCAGTCTCATCTGCCCCGCACAACTGGGAGAGAGTAGATCCAGGTTCGCATGATCCCTGGCACCAGAATTGACCTTCCACCTGGATGGGTCATTTCACAAAAGGCATATGTTTTCATAGTGGAAAGTGAGAGAAAATTGGGAAATTTAGACAAGAGAAAGATGAACTCTTTCCTATTTCCTCAAACAACCTGTATTTCATTTTGTTTATTTCCCGGTTATTTTATGATTCCCCAATTTTTAATTTCATAGAAATGACCTTTTGTGCTGTTTGATCCTTTCTATGCTTGAGAAAACGTAAATCTTATACGTATTATACATTTCATCAGATCAGTGTGAAATAGAATACTGTTCTATTGTTGCACATTTAGATTGTTGGAGAATGTTTGTCACTGTATGAGTTGTACAAGTGGTTTGTACATAGAGCTTGTGGTAGTGGCTCTGAGCCTCTTGCAATGGCCTTTGCAGGTCACATACAGGCGATGTATCACTACTGAGAATTGAGCCAGTTGACTTGGGTTTTCTTCAGGCTTTGCTCTGTCCTCGTGATGAATCATGGCTTAGGCTAGCGGTCTGGCTCTCTGCGCCTCAGTTTTCTCATTTGTAAATGTTAAGGATCCCAAATCCTTAGTAAATGAAGTACCCATCATCTCCACAGGGAAGGCTTCAGGGAGTGCACTCAACCATGCCCTAGACAGCAGACGCGCCTAGAATCACCATTATTCCTTTCTCTGTAATAGGAAGAAATTTCAGAATCTGGATCTACTTCTGCAAATTATCCAAGAGCAAGACAGGACTGAGGCTGGGCTGAGGCCTGGGCTAGGTGCACAGCAGGACCTAAGCCGGGTGCTAGGCTGGAGCTTTGGAGATGCCTTGTGTCTCAGTCCATCAGGTGGGAAGAGCACAGGCATGGATGAGCTATCTGCACCTCTGGCAGAACTAGGAAGTTCCCTGGATGCCTATGTTGAGGACCTTCTTCTGGGCATTTCCATAGATACCCAGTCACAGTGACTAATGGGGCTGCCACACTGATTGGAATGTCCCACTGCTGTACTACCTGCCACCTCCTTCTTCAGCTCATAACACTTTTCTCTTTATAGCTCTTTGTCTTGTTAGACGCATCAAGTATTGGTCTGTGCCGTCTTTCATAGACATCTGCTGAATACAAATACGTCTTCTCTACATTATAGCATGGATATTTTCAGTACACTTTTTCCAAACATTCACCACATGAACACACCTGTGCACTGAAGTTCTGAACTGTGACTTGGTGACAGCACTTGTAGGAATGAGGATAGAGCCAGCGCAGGAAACAACAGTCACCTAGTATCCTGAGTGGGGCACACTCCATGGTCTTGTTCACAGAGTATGTGTCTCCCTCACACTTAAGAAGCACTGCTCTGGGCCTGAGATTTTTGCGTGTATTTTATCTGGCCTGTAAGAATTCGTAAGGTTACTATTACTATTCCCTGTAGATAAATGATGAAATAGTCTCTGAAAGTTTTGTTTCAAGTTATATGGATTATGTTCTTTCTTGGATTGATAAGATTTATCTACTCAACAGTTCTTATCTATGGATTTTCTGCTGTGTACCAGAGACTGTCCTTGTCATGAGAACCCAGGAAAAGTTAAACTTGATTCCTGCCCAGGAGACACCTGCAGTCTGATGAGGACTGGGCTCCCTGGTGTGCATGTGCACTGGCTTGGCAGCTTGAACATACGTTCTGGTGGGTGGGGGTAGAGCTGGAGCCTGACCTCCCAGTGTCCAGCACTGTGCCTAGAACAGGGCCCTAATATAAAGCCACATAAAAGTTAAAGCTCCTTGATTTCTGGGGAGGATTTTAGCTTCTTCTACTGGAATAACTGTCCCAGCCTTTCAGGCTCAGACATAACTCTGTAGAAGCCATTGTTGCTACCATTTGCCTCCCCACTATATCCCTTGCCATTCTGGGGGTCTTTGCCTGGCCCCTTGTCTGGACTCTTCTGATGCTGGAGCAGTGACTGTGTCTGGGTGGGTAGGATGCTGTCCCTGTTCACTTGATGCTGTGAACATCTATGAAGAAGACACATGAGCAAGGGATCGCTGTCCTCTTTCTGTGCATGCGGGAGGTGAGGCTAAGGGAGACTTAAGGACTGATGCAGGCTCCTAGTAAATCAGTAGTCTTGAAGCATTTTCCTAGACTTCTCTTACTTTTGTGCCCCGTATTTCCACCCCCTTCCATCTATTTATCTGTCTACCTATCCGCTTACCTGCCTGCCTACCGTCTATCCATTCACCCACCTACATACCTACCCTTCCAGCAAATGGGCTGCTGAGAACCCTTTGCATGCTGTTCTGTGCTGGACATGGGCAACTTACCCTGGCACCTCAGCTTTCCCATTTGCTCCTCTTCCTCCTTCAGGGGCCTTCCACTTTCTGTAAGAGGCCATTCCTCTTTGGAGGAGGAGCCTCCAAATAAGCCCATCCCTGTGGAAGGATGGGACATGTGGCCCAGCCTTTGTTCTTTTCCTTCAGATAGAGAATATTTCACAGGGCAGCAGTGCTTCTGTGTGGCAGGTGGGAATGGGTGTGTTCCCAGTCCCCCTGGCTTATTGGGCCAGGACCAGCTACACAGTAGGATGGTAGAGAGGCAGTCTGAGCCCTTGGCCAGCATGCTGGCCTGCAGGTGCTGAGGAGAGGACCAGTCTGAGTGACACTTGCAGGTATGCAGAAAAAGCTAAGGAAAGAAGTTTGTGTAAAATGCCTGGTGTCCACTTACCAATCCTGATAGTCAAAGGCCTGCCTGTTAAACATATGTAGCCCAGAGTAGGCCATGGTACCAGGCTTTATCAGAACTGGTTTTAACAGCCACAAAACCAGGAACCTTCTTCGCAGCCAGACTGTCTCCACCAGTCAGCATAATTATGTCCACTGAGTGTCACCAATAAAAGGGACTTGGTGTTTAATGTAATTCACCAGTCCTCACAGTCCTGCAAAGTAGCTGAAACCTCCCTTCTTCAGAGCAGGCAACTCCAAAATCGGTAAGATTCTTTGATGATCGCCACCAAGCAAGTGGTAGAATGAGGGTCTGTTCCAGGGGTGCCTCTGGGTGGAGGCCAACTCTTTGCACTGCCTGCCCCTCAGTAAAAGAACCACAGTACTCTGGATAGGCCCCATGCCTTGATCCCACAAAGCATCCTTTGTGAGCCATGCAGTAAGTGTTTGTTTGCTTTATTTATTTTGCAAAAATAAAACATACACAGAGATTCTTTAAAATTCAGGAGGTACAAGAAGACAGACAGTGAAAATACCTCCTTCCTGGCCTCCGGACCACCATCCCACTGTTCCACTTCTGTCCACAGACGTGGCCAAGGCACTTCTTGTCCTCGGGGGCAATATGCAAGGGTTCTGCCACCTGCATTGTTTTCATTTAAGGACAGATGTGGATGCCAATTCATCTCCGTGCCCGGGAGTCACCTCATTCACTCCAGATGCTGTATGAGGTGTTATCATTTAGTTTGTAACTGTGTGAAGAACTCCCAGGCTGTTTATCTTTTGCTGTTATAAATGTTGTGTAGTGAGTGTCCTTGTAAATACGTCATCTTTCATTGAAGAGAGCCACTGTGTAGGACATTGATTTCAAATTGAGTAGACTGTTTTTCATACTTAGAAAGACGTCCCTCATTTGGATTCTTTTTTAAAAAAATTCTCACGTTTGCTCCTAGTACATTAGGGGATTCATTCATTTATTTACTTATTTATCTATCTATTTATTTATTTATTTATGAGAAACAAATAGCTATGAGACAGTTTCAAAACAGGTTAGTAGCCTAAGTTTGCAGACCAAAATTAGAGAAAAAGGAGGGCTGCAAGGAAAGCCAACATTTTGG